>CAUYQV010067443.1:0-45293 GCA_963574575.1 Galagoides demidoff
GTTCACAAGATCCAGACCAGCCTGAGCCAGAGTGAGACCTCATCTCTAAAAATAGCCAGGTGTTGTGGAGGGTGCCTATAGCCCCAGCTACTTGGGAGGCTGAGGCAAGAGAATCACTTAAGGCCAAGAGTTTGAGGTTGCCACGGCACTGTACCGAGGACAACACAGTGAGACTCTGTCTCAAAAAAAAAAAATAAATAAAAACAAAAACAAAAGAATAGAAAACAACAAGGGTTAGCAGGTATGTGGAGAAACTGGAAGCTTTATATTCCCTGTTAATGGAAGTGCAAAATGGTATAGCCACTATGGAAAATAGTATGGTAGTTACTCAAAAAACTTAAACATAGTATTACTATTACCATATGATTCAGCAATTCTGCTCCTGATATATATTCAAAGAATCAAAAGCAGATACCTGAGGAGATATTTGTATACTTATGTTTACAGCAGCATTATTCACAATAGCTAAAAGGTAGAAACAACACAAGTGTTCATTGACGAATAGGTAAACAAAATGTGCAATATACACGCAATGAATATATCATTCAGTCTTGAAAAGCAAGGAGGTGTGATACGTGAAACAACATGAAGCAGTCTTGAGAACAATATGGTCAGGGAAATAAGTCAGACACGAAAGGACACATATGCCAGGAATCTATTTCTGTGAGGAACCTGGAGCAGTAGAATCCATAGAGACAGAGAGTAGGATAGTGGTTGCCATGGGCGGGGGAAGAATTGGGGAATTATTGTTTAATGCTGCGGTCCCCAACCTCTTGGCCAGTGGTACCCACCCCTGGTAGCAGTCTGTGGCCTGCTAGGAACTGGGCCACACAGCAGGAGGTGAGCGGAGCTTCCTCGTACTTATAGCCTCTGCTGCTCACACGCATCACCACCTGAGCTCTGCTTTGTCAGTGGTGTTCACTATCCCACTCCTGACACCACTTGTCAGGGGCTGGGACTGGCCAGGTCTCAGGCCCAGCTTAGGTAGGTTCCAGATGCGAACCACTAAGCTACCTTGCTCAGGAACACATAGTTTCATAGCATTAAATACATTCACATTGTTGTCCAACCATTACCATCATCAACCTGCAGATCTCTTTGTCAGGGTGCCTGAGGGCTAGCTGGAGAGAGAGAGAGAGTATCTTAGAGAGAGTAAAGCAGTCTTCTTAGCTTGGATAGATCTTAGTCTTTGGCAGACCTTGGTAATCTTCAGCAGAGAGATGCCGTGCTGGCGTTCTGCAGGCCAGAGAGGAGACAGAGTCAGAGTAAGGGTGTCCGTGTCAGAATGCACATGCTTTTTGACTGCCTTCTCCTCCAGCCTAATATAAGGCTGAGCTTGTGCCTCTCAACACCACAGGTGTAGAGACTGCCAATCCACCAATGCTCTCATCTCGCGAGCTCTCTCATACTTGTTAGAACTAAATCTCTCTCCCTGCCCTTTTTACCAAGATGTTCCATTACAGGTATTTCCTATAACTGTCACTCCTCCTAGCCATGGGCTATACGGGCTGCTACACTGCTTCTTGTCAAAGAAGCTGTGGCATTAGATTCTCATAAGAGAGTGAATCCTACCACAAACTGCACATGAGAGGGATCTGGGTTGCACGCTCCTTATGAGACTCTAATGCCTGATGATCTGAGGCAGAGCTGCAATATGCCTGCATCATCCCCAAACCATCCTCCACCCCCACCCTCCTGACCTGTGAAAAAAGTGGTCTTCCGTGAAACTGTTCCCTGGGCCCAAAACTGTTGGTGATGGCAGGTTTAATGGGTACAGAATTTCAATTTTGTAAGATAAAGAGATCTGCAGGTTGATGATGGTAATGGTTGGACAACAATGTGAATGTATTTAATGCTATGAAACTATACTTATAAATAGTTAAGATGGAAGCATTTCTAGGATATGTACTTCTACACAAGCCAAAATGTTTTTAAAGGGAGATGAGAGGGAGAAAAATGTCTGTACATCTTGGAAACAGGCCATACTGCTGCGAGATTATTGTTCATGGGTATGTTCTCCAAAGCAGAGAGAACCTTATAAGTAATTCATTCAATAGTCCCCACTCCCCCATTGCACCCCTCTTCAAATGCCATGTCACAGAGGGCTCATACTGAATCTGTTGTTCAATTCAGGTTCCACTGCTGCCACTAATTGCCCCTTTGTGGACAGAATTTGAATCCTGCACCTTCTCATTTTAGATTTATTCTAGCCTCTTTCCTTGCTGCCGTAACAAACCCCATCAGGTAAGCGCAGGAACAGGAAGAGAAGTACCCTTTAACCCCAGGGTATCCTCACACCTGCCTCTCTGGAGTAGTCTGGATATGTTCCCTTCTGAAAAACATCAATGGGTCCTTTCTGCTCACTCAGCCGAAGCAGAACCCTAAGTATGAGGATTGCAGCTCTGCTGGCATTCCATGTTTTATTAACATTATGTTCATTAACTGAAAAGCCACACATTGATTTTTCTTGAGAGGTTCCAAAGATGAAATATCAATGCATGGATCCAGCTAAGTCTCATTTACTAATGGATTTTTAGCTTACATAGAGGAAAGAACTCCAAGGGAAAAGTAGTTTTCCATTTGCCAAGAGAAAGGAAGAACTTACCTTTTCCAATGGATTGAGAGAATTTCTGTATTTCAAGAAAGATAAGAAAATACATTTATAAACAAGCCACCTTATATATTTTTTTCTTTACTTGTTATAGAAAATGTCTAATGGAAAAAAATAAATCTCAAAGCACGAACCCAGGGTCACTTCATATGGAATATCTAGGAATTGTAGATCAAGGTAAACACAATTCACTGAACTTGAGCATTGAAATCCATTCTGTCAAGGCTCTGAACAATATTATGTATCAAAAAGTGTTCTATGCTTATAAAATGTTCATGTATATAGAATAAGAAGAATGTCCCTTCCGACAATCCAGTGTAACACTGTACTAAGCACTGGGACCCAAAAATAAGTGAGACATATTCAGTCCTGGAATTCACAGTCTAATGAGACCAGCCATTGGAAATCTCTTTAGTGAGTGGAAATTGGTAGAGTTTAGTGATCTAACTTTCCAAACTTCTCCCCCCAAATCTCTTCTTACTCATAGTCATTCTTCTTATTACTCTCACATCATCACCCCTTAGGCTGGTTTCCAGTTTGTTTTTCCTGGGAAACATCCTGGAAATCAGCCTAAAGGTGACAAAGTAATGGTCTCTGTCAACAACCAGGACACATTCCTTGTACCATAGACCTGAACATCATCACATATTCCAGAAGATAATGGGAACCCCTTGTGAGCAGATGATGCCTTTCAATACGCCTCCTGTGGTTCTCACAGTGTTGTCATGCCATACTTTTGTCACTCCAAACCCAACTGAAGGAAAGTTTCTGTGTTAAAGACTATAACTCACCAAAACCATGTCCTCTTTCCCCTGTACACAAACAATTCTACATTTCCTAGCCCCCCTTACCATTGCTTGGCCAGGTGACTGAGTTCCAGCCAATAGACTGTGGCAGGAAGTGATGCACACTGCTTCCTGGACTGGCCCATAGAAACCTCTCCCACAGCCCCTTTCTCCTCTTCTCAGTTGTCAGTGCCCAGGGTGACTTTGGAGGCCACATGTTGAAGATGCAAGAACCTCTATCAACCTGGATCCTGGAATGACTACATGGGGAAAGGTCTCCCTTACCCCCTAGCTCCCCACCACCTACACCAACCACCTCTTGGTCTTATGTGAACAAAATATAAACTACTGTGTTAAGCCCCTGAAATTGGAAAGTTTCTCTAAAGACATATTTCCTGAAGAAAGTTTCAAGACCCTTTACTCTCATAGCCCCTTTCAAAGAATCTGGAAAAGGCTCTGGCAATTAATTCATGACGTCATGTATTTTTCTAAAGTTTGCAGAAGTAAAATATTCTACATGCCAGTAGCCACGTATTGATTTCCCCACCATTATATTTCACCTTGACTCCAATGATATTGGAGTGGCCGAAAGCATTTTTGAAATCTGATTAGAGGAAGTTTATTTCAGATTTAATTGGATCTGTTTATCTAGTTCCAAACCACTTCTAGGTACATTTAAATCACTGCTAGCTATAGGGCATAGAAATGGCTTCTAGGAATTCTCTACTGTCCTCTGTGCCAATTCGCCTATTGTCCAACATGAAGGAACAAAACCAAGGGCCTTAACTCAACATCTATGAGTCCTACAGCCCCTGGCACAAGACGGGTGGGTAGTAGAAAAGAGCAAGGTTTGAAATGCACCACATGAGAAGCCCCTCTATAGAAATTTCTTGTTATCATTAGACACATAAATGTGTAAGCAGATAATTTGGTTCTCATCAACCCTCATCAAACAGAGATTGTCTCTTGTCAGTACGTATATAAATGTGCTATACATTTTTCCTTTTAATATAAGAACCACTCAAAATAGAATTTCTCAGAATTCTTGTGTTTCTTGAGCCCAAGCTGTAGGAATAGCACAATGAGTACATTGTTTGCATTGTTTTTTATTCTTTTATTCATCCTTAACTGATCAAAACTTGAGAATTAACTCTGATTAATTGTCCTAAAAGAAAGAGTAAATGATGTTTTCATTCTCCTTAAAGAAAGTGATATGACAAAATCATTGTCCTATAAAGAGATAATCAAAAGGCATATCACCAAAGGAAGTGAGAAAAAAGATATTAAAGAGCTGTGTCACATAATTCATGAAAATATATTGTTATTTTTCTGCATTTTGTAATATTTGTCAGATTTTTAAGAATGTAACATATTGGCTTGGTGCTTATAGCTCAGCGGCTAGGGCGCCAGCCACATTCACTGTAGCTAGAGGGTTCAAATCCAGCCCAGGCCTGCCAAACAACAATGAAAAGTACAACCAAAAAACAGCCAGGCATTGTGGAAGGTGCTTGTAGTCCCAGCTACTTGGGAGGCTGAGACAAGACAATTGCTTAAGCCCAAGAGTTTGAGGTTGCTGTGAGCTGTGATGCCACGGCACTCTACCGAGTGTGACATAGTGAGACTCTGTCTCAAAAAAAGAATGTAACTTATTGTGATTTATTTTATCATTCTAGGGATTTAGTTCCTTTCAAACTAAATTTCATATTTGTGATTGTGCATTCTTCTCTTTAAAAGAACCCCCAACGTTTTATAGTCTTTGGGACCCACTAAATCTAAGCCCACACCAACACAGCTCACATCGCTCTGAATATTCCTTGAGCACTGTGCAGAGTTACTGGGTCTCAGGGAGGAACAGGTGCCACCCTCCGTACCCTAGGGAGCTCCAGGAATAGCGCTCTCTCCCTCGACCCATTCCTCTTACTGGAAACATGGCGCATGTTCTCTGAGCTTCTCTGAGCTTCTCTGAGGTGAGTGGGAAGCCAATAGGAAGGCACTGCCTCCTCCGTGCTCACAAAGATTGCTCTCTTGCTCTCAGCTGGCATTCCTGGACTCATTTTGAGCTCACCATTAGATGCAGCACCAGTTGTTACTCTTAGGAGCCAGTTGTCAGATTCAATAAAGCCAGCCGTTGTGCCTCCCCTGGGCTTGTCAGGCAAGTGCAAACCTGGCCCATCTGCCTGATATGCCCAAACACATCTGAAGCCACAGCAGCTACCTGACTTGGCATTGCCTTCAAGTCTTTCTAGCCAAAAAAAGTTTTTCTAGGTAATGAAATCTTATTTGAGTCTGTGGAAATACAAGCAGGATTCCTCCCCATGGGACAGATAAGGGGGCTGGGCCTGAGAAAGCGTAAGTGACTTTCCCAGGGCACATCACCCACCAGTGAGAGACTGAGTGATGAAACCCAGACCTTCTGTCTCCGGAGCCTGGGCTCTCGCCACTAAGTTCCTTTGTGTCACCTCAGTCTATTGAGACAAAGAGCTTTGCCCACAGAAGGCTCTGGGAAGCTGAAGATGTCAAAACATTAGCACAGCTGTAGAGAGTTTTGAGGAGATTCGGGGCTATATTTTTGTTTAACAGGGAAAAGGGGTTGGTAGAGCCCACCAATAATAAGTATAAAATGGGCTATTTCTTTCTTCCCTAGACTGAGGGAGAATCAAGTAGGTGGCCCCTAATGCTTTTCTAATTGAAAGAATCATCAATACTATATAACCAATATGTCAAAGTTTGTGATCTTTTTTCCTTACCATTAATATTCGTGGTAGACAAAAATACCAAAAGGCGATCACAGCTACTGTTCACCTACCTGACAGATTAAAGAGTGATGCCTAAAGATATTGCATAAAGCGGAATTGGATGAAGTAGGAGAGAAAGGAAAGGAGATCTAATTTTAAACAAACAAACAAAAGGCTGCTATGGTCTGAATGTGTCCCCCACAATTTATGTGTTGCAAACTTGAGCCCCAGTGCTGTGATGTTGGGGATGGGACTTTGAGGAAGGTGTTTAGGTCAGGATGGCAGAGCCCTCCTGAATGGATTAAGGAGCTTGCAGGAGGGCGTTTGCTGTGTGCTGTTCTGCCATGTGAGATGGAGCGTTCATCCTCCTCTCTGGCCCTTTCATCTTCCACCTTCTGCAGATGCAGCGAGAGGACCCTCAGCTGATACCTAACCTGCTGGTGCCTTGATCTCAGACTTTCCAGCCTCCAGAACCATGAGAAATAAATCTCTGTCCCTGTAAGTTACCCAGTCTCAGGTATTATGTTGTAGTAGCACAAAATGGACTAAGACAGAGATTGAGCAGCTTTAAAATATTAGGGGCTTAATTCACAGCAGAGGAGACGACTCTGAGTGGTAACATTTCTTGATGGGTCTTTGGTTGATTGAGGAGGTGAGCTCTGGTCCCACTCTAATACTTTCAGGGGCCACCTAAGAGCAAAGATACAGCTGGAAAATACCTCCATGTCTGCATAAGCAAAGAACAGGATGTTAGGAGCTGTTCATTGACCGCTTGAGAGAGGAGGGTGAGATATACGAGGGAACCGGGAAGGAGGAAGCAAGAAAAATAGAAGAAAGGTCTTGAGGGTCCAAGTGGAGGTCAGAAGCTGAAGCAGGAGATGGTGGCTCAAGAAGAAAGGCCCTGAGTTAAGGAAGGCCACAGAATCTTTAAGATAGAGAGGTCTAGTTCATTTTGAAAATATTTCTTGCAGTATACTGTATAGCTATCACCCTCCCATCCCCCACCCCCTCCCCTGGAACTCCTAGTAAAATTCTGTTCTCCACAACAGCCCTTACCAGGACACTTTGGGGAGAAGGAACCAAGGCTGGATCCCACATGAGGAAGGCCGTGTGAGGTCAGAGCAGTCCAAGGAGCCAAGAGAGCCGCAAGTGGCTGGCTCCTGGGATTGAAGCCCCTCTGAAGACCCGAGGAGTATCATGGATACCTCTAGTAATGTGCATGATGGAAACTCATACCTGAATATTACAATAAGGATGACCAAAGAATTCTGCAGGCAATGGGGATTGTCTGGGATGCACGAACACAATGTAAAATGGCTCTCTAACAAGGCTGGTATTAGTCTTTGGATCTTAGCTTGAGGCAAAAGATGACAGGCAGGACCAGAAGCCTAGAGACCTAAAAGACGAACCCAAGAGAGCACGGCGACTGCAGGCTGGGTTAGCTCGGGCCATCCGCCTTCCCGTCACAGCCCTTCCAGAGCACCAGCTACACCAGCTGTATCCCCCTCAAAACTTACATGTTGACGTCCTAACCCCCAGAACCTGAGAATGTGACTGCATTTGGAGATAGGATTTTTAAACAGGTAGTTAAGTTAAAGAAGAAGCAGAAGACAGAGGCATACAGAGGGAGGACCATATGAACTCACAGAAGAAGGCCACAGCCTGGCACAGACCCTTCCCTCACGGCCCTCAGAAGGATCCAGCCCTCCTGACACTTTGGCCTCAGATTTCCAGCCCCTGGAACAGTGAAAGAATAAATTTCTGTTGTTTAATGGCCACCCAACCCACTGCCAGGCCACAGCACTTTGTCACAGCCATTCCAGGAAACTAACACACCGCCCTCTCCCCTGCAGCGTCATTAAGCTCCCACAAGTTCTATTCCTACATATCAAGGTGACAAAATAAAAATTCCAAACCATGAACAAGATTCCTGGCATAATTTGCATTCTGTATCTTGGGTAATTTGATCCACCAGCAAACTGGATTTACTCCATTCGTATGAAGCATCTTTGCCCATAGACTTGCAGTTTCAATAAATAAAACCCCATCGCAAGCTAAAAACAAAACTCAAAACAATCTCTCCTTCCCTTTACACTGGTTTCTAGAAGAGCAAAATATTTGCATTATTTAGGAATAAAAATTACCTATTTCATATTTCACTTAATGATGATTCTATATTTAGAAAGGTTTTTATATAGCATCTAACTTTGCAAAACCTGGCTCATCACTCAGCAGCTTAGAGCAGTGTGGAATAGTGGCAATGTGTTCTTTGTCATGTTGTTAACATATCTGTTGGTCTGGGGTCAGCATTATTTATCTCTGCATTTTAAAATTAACCTAGTGAGACAGCATGTATTTTGCCTTTAGCAGTAGAAAAAAATTCTTTATTAGTAAAAATGAGAAGGTACACACAGAAATGTACACATGTACAACCCTTATTTAATTGGAGCCAGAAGGAAACATGATAGATACATGACTCAGAGAAATGTATACATGTCTTGGGAGAAACTTTTGTTTGACTGATCAGAGTATATTTAAATGTTTTCCTGAACACAAACTCCATGTATCCCAAATGGAGTGCCCTCTGTGCCCTCTGACTGCACCTGAGGAATTAATGCATGGGATAGATATAAGTTTTAGACTTTTCTATTTAATCTACTGTGTACTGGAAGAACAAAAAGGACTTCAGCTCTCTAGACTTGCATTATCCTCTTTCACATTGGTTCTGGTGGGCTTTGGATTGTGTATAGGACAAACATGGTAATCCAAAGAAATGCAGAAACTAAATACCATTGGGCCAATTGAACACAGAAGCAGCAAAGAACAATATTTATAGCTTTATCTCACAAACAAAATTATTTCCAAGACCAGCACCTCTTAACTTTAGTGTGAATTGGAAGAGGTTGTAAATTACAGATCTGAGGTCTGAGGGAAGGGCCATAAGTCTGCATTTTTCTAAAAATTATAAAGTAGTGTTGGTGCTGCCCTTTCATGGAGTATACTCTGAACTCTAGATTCATAGGATCTATGAACTATATAAGTATGAGAAAAACGTAGCAGAATATTTTTAGAATTTGGAGATCAGAATTTCTTTCCACAATAAATTTATAGGAAAAGAAAGGCAGAGTTAAATACTGAGCATTGTGGTGGGTGCCTGTGGTCCCAGCTACTTGGGAGGCTGAGGCAGGAGGATTGCTTTAGCCCAGGAGTTTGAGGTAGCTGTGAGCTATGATACCATGGCACTCTACCCATGTGAGACTCTGTCTCAAAAAAGTAAAATTAAACTTCTCCATGGTGCCAACTTCTGTATGATAAAGTTGAAGGAAAGTAAAGAAATAGATTAAATGTTTAAACATAACAAAGCTTCCCATCCAGAATATATGAAGAACTCCTAAAAATTATGAAAAACAGAAATTACAGAAGAATTTTAATTCACTCATAAACATAGGCAGTCACATCACCCTTAGTAGTGAGGAAAGGTAAACTGGAAATCACACGAGGTCATGTTCTCCATACCTACGTATTAACAATTTAAAACAATGCTGCCTTAGCATTTTATAGTCTATCATTGTTACGTTTAAATCAATTCAGCTCCAAAAAATAGGAATGTTATATGTTGCCATAGACTCCATTTTCAAGATGAGGAAATAGATTCTTACAGACATAAAGTGATTTGCTCAAAATTACCTATGGTATCACGGGTATAGCAGATATAATACAAAAAATTACTTACTTTAATAACTAGTTCAGAACTGTAGCCTCTCAGCTGGTGGTTTAGTTTTGGAGATAAGAGGTATCAGAGTAAAAAGTTTCAGTGGCAAACTATAATCCATAAAACAGCAAGACCTATCATTATATCCCATTTATTTTTGTTAGGAATGGTGTCCATGAATCATTTTATGGATTATGGAAATATAGAATTCATTTTTTCTATCACATCTTTTTATACTTCAAATGTTCTAAGCATATATATGTTTATATATAATTAATGTTATGCTGTGAAATAACTGTATAAAACAGGACATAAAAGCACGTACAAGTTACATTATATAGAAACATTTTCACTTAAAAATTACAATTTTAATGATTTCTTACTAGTTCATTTATTCAACATTGGACATGACATTAGTTGGTTCTCCTTCTCCTTACTCAGACTATTCTAAATACCATGTTGATAAACAAACGAAAAAAATCTGTTAACATGGTTGTGATTTCACTGGGATAGTCACTGAAAAGTAGAATGAAATCCAAGGGTGAAAGTATTTTTAAATCTTTTGATGTTTATCAGCAAATTGTTTTTTAGAAATGTTATGCTAAGGCACACACCAGTGTAGTGAATATTATAATTTTTAACAAATACTGTGATTGCTGATACACTCACTGTTTAAATTTTTAGTTTGTTGGCTATAAGTGGGGGTAACCATTTTCACAGGTGAGGGTAAACATTTTCAGATTTATATTTTCTCTACGTGAAATTTCCCTCTACTCCTTGTCCCATCTTGCTATTGGTGGTCTCAGTGTCCTTTTTGTCCCCATTCTAATATACTTTTTAGTTACTTATTTAGAATATTTGCTTTTGTTCATCATATTTGTAGCAAGTATTTTTTCCATGTCTTGCTATGTTTTTCTTTTTCATCGAAGAGCTTCTCTAAAAAACTCATAGTTGCATACTTTACTGATCTGTAGCAAACTCTTCTTCAGCCTCAGGGCCACCATCACTGGTCCAGGCTTTCATTATCTTAATATTAAATCACCCTGGAGTCTCCTTTTGCTACCACTTCCTTCCCAGCCCCATCCTGCTTGATAGCACCAGACTCCTTATCCTGAAACCATTTTGAGTCATTCTGTATGTAAAGGAACGACTTGCTTGCAGATAGTATAAATGAGCCCATGCTGATGAACCTGCATTTGCTTGTACAGAGAATCAGCATATTTTCTAGTCTTGTCCAGATTTAGAGATAGTAACTACTTAACTTCCCCTGGACACCTCTATTAAAGTTTCAAGCCCAAGGTTACTTTAAGCTGATCTTTCAAAAATTTTGTCTCTATTTTCAAATCCCCTTATTGATTCCTCAAAAGCAGCCATCGGCCCCCATCAAGTCAAATTAAAACTTTTGTTTCTTCATCATTTTCTTCTCCAACACCATGAAAGCCTTGTCCTGCTCTGATCTATCTTATCAAACCACTGTTTTTGTTTTTATTTCTTTCAAAATAGCTAGGAGAGAGTAATTAACATGTTTCTAGCATAAAGGAAAGACAAACAGTTAAGATGATGGCTTTCCCAATTACACTGATTTGATCTTTACAAATTATGTGAACATTAAATTTTCACATATACTCTGAAAATATGGACACCTATGTGTATCAATAAAACCCTTTATTTTTGTAAATCAAATCAGTGTCTTTAGTTTCACATCTCCTGAATAGCGGGTCAGAGGCACCCACGTGCTGTGTTTCCACACCATCTCTCCTCACTATTCCTGAGAATCGACTATAGTTATCTATTCTGCCAAACGTCAGAGACACACTGTCTCCTTGGGAGGGTCATCTCTAGGTCATCCTCACAAAAGGAGGGGGTTTAGTTGAAGCGCATGTGACAGCCAGAAAGCTGGTCTCAAAATAAGATGTGCGTGTCCCTGGGGTCAACTCGCCAGGGTGCCTGCACATGTCTATAGAAGGGAAAAAAAGTCTCTTCAAGGACAGAGATGGAGTTGGCAGCAAGGGTCCTTGAGATGAGTGCCCCCTACTCTGCAGCCTGTGACCTCTACCTCTCCACAGACAGTGTCTGAAGGGGTCGTCACCCGGGCTTTCACCAAGGAAGACACAGACTTTACCAGTTCCCAGAAGAATGTGGAGCTGGGGGGTGAGTGTCCTCCAAGTTCATTGCCTTGTCCCCTCTCTTTCTCCAGTCCTTTATAACTTGGAGCTGGGGGAAGGTCTGGCCAATAGATGTGAGTCACACAAACTTCTGAAAATGCTAATGAGAAAGAGAAGGGCCCCAGGAAGCATCAAAATGCTGACATGCTTAGGAATGTATTTGAACCTGTGCAAAGCGATGTGGCATATTTATCAGGCAATTTTCCAAGCATGCTGGGTCTCCTTGAGGATGCAACGAACACATGCGCTGCCGAATATCATGAATCTCATACTTAATGGCAAGAATGTTTTCAGTTTAGGTTTCTTGGCTCCCCTATCTATCTGCTGCTACAAGTTATCTAAGTGAGCACAAAACTGCCTTTTCTGTTTCTTAGGAAAGAATGGTAACAGGGCTAGAAAGTCAATGATTAACTCAGCTTTCAGCTTCAGTTGCCCTTAAATGCTTCAGTTAGGCTTTGCTCATTTCCTGCCTCTGCTCCTTCTTTGCCCAAACCATTTCCCACTAGCTCACAGAATCACAGACCTTAGAATTGGGAAGGAACTCAGAAATCAACCCAGCAGCCTCATTTTACATGTAAGGAAACTAAAGCCCAGTGAGGTGAAGTGAGTTGCCTAAGATCACACTTCTGGAGGGTGGCAGCCCCTGTGTCCCAGCCAGAAAGCCCTTGCCACCACCCATGTCCCCTACGATTACCACCCCACCTTGAGCACTCTCTGTTCTCAGTCTCTCAGCACCTGAAAGGCTGCCTGGCCCAGAGGTCACCAGAACACAAGTGATGTGATAGAGTCCTCTGGCTGTTTTGCCACCATAAGCAAAAGCCAGCTTGTACCTGGGAAGTCCCCCAACATCCTCCCACGCTGCACTCCTGGGTTCCTAACTTAGGTTAGGCCCTGAGACTTATAAGTGATCCTCAGGCAGTGGGGCGCTTCTGCATACAGGTTTCATCCTCTCGGTTTGGCTGTGAGAAATGGAAAGACAAGGTAGGAAGGACCATACGTTTTACACAGAGCTCAAGGACAAGTGCTTCATAGTTCTTAAAGAATCCAGATATCTTTCCCTCTAAATCCTCCTCTTTAAGCAAACATAATTTACTGGTGCATATGTTTTCTAGACAATGACAGAGAACAGAGTGATGGGAATCTTGGGGCTCTGGAGTAAGGCGGAATTCAAATTCTAGTTGTGCCAAGGTTTCCCTGGGGGAACCAACAGGAGGTGACTTTTATTTTCTGTCAAACACACTCCTTCAAACACCTCCTCTCCCCGCCGACAGCATCTCAGCTGCAGATCCCTTAACGTTCTGTTCCACTTGGCACAGTCCCACAGTCCCATTGTAAGACTTAGAACGCACTTTCTGAAGTCAGAATGCTAATGCCCTTCCAGTTCCCATCCGGAGCCTCTCCCCTCCACCAGCCCAGCCTGGCCCCTGCCTCCCAGACATGCCCTTCTTTCTCTCGCCTGGACCCCCAGAGAGGTTCCCCCTTGGAGCTCCTCCTTCCAGGCCCCATACTTCCCTGTGATGACTCATTACTCCTCAAATTCCCCTTTTCCCATAAATTCTGGGATTTGGCTTAAATGTGCTTCATGGGTTGTGAGGTGAGGGCTAAAATATAAACCTGCTTATTCTTTTCTTTTCTTTTTTTTTTTTTTTTTTGCAGTTTTGACCAGGGCTGGGTTTGAACCCGCCACCACCAGCATATGGGGCCTGCGCCCTACTCCTTTGAACCACCGCCCAACCTGGTAATTCCCCCTAAAAGAGGATTCTGGCTACCCCTTGGCTGCTTTTCTACAAGGTAGAAGTGCTCAGACCTACTGTCCTCAGTTGTAGAATATTAGCCAGAAACCTGAGGCACCAGGAAACATCCCATTTCATATGCTGTCACACGTTTCTCCCAGGGACAAGCTGAAAAGGAATGCTTCTGTGTGAGTGACAAAGCAGTTCTCTCCGGGCAGTTCTCTGGAGACAGAGACCACAGAGCTCTGGTTTCCTATGAAAGATAGCAAAGGAAGTGGGAAGCCTTGGAGAGCTTCAGCTTTTAACACAGCCCCATTGCTGTCTGACTTTTGCTCCCTGAGAAGTTTCTTCCAATGTAATATGCTAACATATCACACAGGCCGACATCTCTAAACACCTTGCTAATCTGTTACAATAGCCTCACTGGTGTGTGGGAGAAGAAATGGCTTCACGTGTTAACGATCCCAGCCTTTGACACAGGCCAAGTGTGTTTGAAGTGCTGCCACCCACTGGGTACTGTACGAGCATCCCCCAAACCAAGAGCATTGTTAGTTCATTCATTCATTCACTCTACACATATTTATTGTTTACTATGCACTAGATTTAGAGGCTAAAACAATGATAAAGATGGACAAAGTCCATGACAGAGCTCATGAAACTTAACCATTGTGAATAGTGATGAGGAAATAACTGAGGGGTTGCTGCTACAGAAGATGATGTGAAGACCTACTTCACATACGATATTTAAGTTGAGGATTAACAAAAGAAACGGAACCAGCCTGCTGAAGAGTAGTGGTGAAGGAATTCTAGACAGAGGTTGTAGGACACATGCTTGAGAAACTGAAGGAAGAACCGTGGTGCCGAAGCACAGTGGGAGATGTTGAAGAGCCGTGGAGAAGGCAGATTGGGAAATTGTATTTGCAATTCTAGGAGCAGTGACAAGCCAGGACTGGATTTTGAATGGGGAAAATGCCATATCTTGATTTAGGACATTGCACTAGGCTGAATGGTAGCCACCCCCTCCAAAAAAGATATGTCTAAGTTCAAACTACCAGAACCTGCAAAAGCAACCTTGTTGAGAAAAACAGGTCTCTGCAGACGAAATTGTTAAGAATCTCAAGATTAGACTGTTCTGGATTAACCCAGTGGACCCTAAATCCAATAGCAGGCATCTTATAAGAAACAGAAGACACAGACAGAGGGAGGAGAAGCCCAGGAAGATGGAGGTAGATATTGGAGTGATACACCCACAAGCCAAGGAACACCTGGAACCACCAGGAGCTTGAAAACATAAGGGAAGATCCTTGATCCTTGTTTAGAGCTTTTAGAGGGAATGTGACCCTGCCGACACCTTGATTTTTTTATTTCTGACCTTCAGAGCCATGAAATAATAAGTTACCATTGTCTTAAACTGCCCAGAGCATGGTAATTTGTGATGACATCCTTAAGAAATCAGTGCAGACAACTTTGAAAACCAATGGCTTCTGCTGAGCCAGCTCAGAGTGCTGCTGGTCCTGACACTTGTGCAAGCAATTCAACCCCAGGAGGCTAGAACTGAGAATTTCTGAAAGATCTTCCCAAAGCTATAAAACTTTATGTTAAATTAGAACTTTTAATCCATCATCTGCCTTGTGCTGTGCTACCTGACAACGGTGAGACAAGAGCTCTGTTTCTCTTAGAACACCGACAATAAAACCACTGCCTGTGTGTGCGTGTGTTGACATGTAAAAGCGCGTATACACATGTGCATGCCGAATCGTGTGTGGGCCTGTGTGCCTGGGTGTTCGCGTCTGTGAAGGAACTTGAAGGAAATGGAATTACATGTTTATTCACTTGGGTCACTAGGGAAAGCTTCCTAACCGGGAAGTGGCTCTAGCGGACAGCAGGAGGGAAATGAACCGGAACAAAGGGAGGACACAAGACTGAACCATCCCCAGCAAGAGAGGGAAGTCACTGACCAGGGGTCTCTCCAGCATGATAACCTGAGGGCATCGCCCACTCACGATTCCCCGGCTCGTCTGTCTTTTTCATAGCACTTGGCTTCTTCCTTCACCTCTGCAGACAATGTTCAGATTAATGGCTGCTTTGAAATTGGCAATGAAAAGAATCCAAGCAAATGAGCTCAGACCGCTACACAAAAGAGAAAGCAGAGGAGGGAGAGGAATGAGATGAGAGAGAATATTCAGGGGGGACGCCATAGAAAGAGGAGGTCTTGGCTCCCACGCTGTCGCCATAGGCAGAGTGTCCCCATATAGTTCAGCTGTCTTCACAAAGATAGTTTTTGCTTCACCCAATAGCCATTTTTTGTCAGGTCTCCATCTCTGGCCAAGGATTGAATACCACAGTGCACAGAAAAAGCATGCCAGGACTCAAGGATTCCCCATCCTGGAAACAAATCCGAAGCTGTTGCATCCTGTGGCCAAAGCACAGAGCACAAAAATGCTGCGCGGTCAGCCCCTCACATTCTGTTCAGGCCACTGGACACAGCGTTTGCCAGCTCCAAATTCACTTTTTGTCTAGAAAATCAATACACCTATTGAGAGAGTGTCCAGGAATGGCCTTTCCTCTGTCCCTTTTTGATTCTGCCAGGCAGAAAGCCCAGCAGGCTCTGTTTTGTTAGCTGGACTCAAGCCTCCGGAGGACTGAACCACATGCCCCCCCCACCCCGCATTCATCACTCTCACTGTGCTTCACCGTCCTCTGCCACAACAGTGTCCCACTTAGGAGCACCTGTGCACACACCATGCTGAGTACCAAGAGGATGAGGAGAGTAGGCTTTCCAAATAGCAGCGTCTACAAACCTTGTGTGGATGAAAGAGAGACCAGGTACCACCTACCATCATATTTTTGGAGGGAAGCCTTCTAACTCCAACCTGTAGGTAAACTGTTGTTATTCCCCAGTCCCTCAAGTGCCTAGTTAAGGATTGCCTAGTGTCAACTCGTTACTTCTTTGCTTATTTGTATCTTGGGTGAATTCACCATTTTTCATTGATTTATATCTCCTCTGGCCCCCTCTTTTCTCTCTAGCATCACTCCCTCTCAATTTTTGGTGTTAAAAATACACCTTCAGTCACAGTCATACAAATGCATAGAAATATTTATAGGAATAAATAGGGATTTTCCATTTTTGTGTTTTTTTTTTACAAAATGCATCCATATAATAAACATTTACTTACCCATCGTTTTCTCATTTAACAGTATGTCCCAAACATTCCCCCTGGCTAGTGGATATGGTTCTCTTTGATAAGTGCATTATATTACAAGGTTAGATCCACCTCCACTTATTCGATTATTTCTCTGCCAATACTCACTGAGGTTGCTCCCATCACCAATACTGCCACTGGGAACAGTGTAACTTTAAAAGACCTTGTTCCCATCTACTTAAATATTGAGTTTATGTTTCTGTAGGATAGCTTCCTACCAGGAGGGTTCCTAGATCAATTATACGTATTAAGAGTGAAATAGATGTTACTAGATTGTTTTCCAAAAGACTATAGTGTTTCTTGTTCCCATCAGCAATAAGTAAGAATGACCTTTTTTGATTTCCGGATCAGTGCTGGGTTTTAGTGCTATTTCTTAATTTTTGACAAACAGTTGAGTGAAAAAAAAATGGAATGACATTGGCACATCTTTCATTTTCTTGATGACTATGAAGATTGCCCATCTTTCCTCAGGTTTATTGGACATTGGGGGTTTTGCTTCTGTAAAATGCTTGCTCAAACTCTTTGTCTATCAGATGTTAAATTTCTTCTACACGTGAGTATAAGCTCTTGTATGCTATGGATATAGACCCTGTGACATCCTTTTCATGCTATAAAAGTTATCCTTTGCCTCTCTGTGTCTTATAAGTACGTATAATCTTACATATGTTTATCTTTTTCTCCATAGCTTTCAAGAGTACTGTCTTACTTAGTCTCCTTCCTACTCTGGAGCTATCTAATATTATATTTTCTTCTAAAAACGTTTATCCTTTCATAGTTAAATATTCACCCTATATTTTCAGGTGAATTGGATTCTTTTCCAATATGCAGTGAGGAAAGGGTTCAACTTCCTTTTCCTCTCAATGGGTAATAACTCAGTCAGCATTATCCTTTAGACACCAAATTAACATGCCACCATCACATACTCAATAAGCCTTGGGGTCAGTTTTGTTCCATTGATCTCTTGCCTTTTTAATGTCTTGTCTCTTGCCAATATCACAAGGTCCCGATAACTGTGATTGTAATTTTTTGTACACACTAAGTCTAGTCTCCTCATCCTTTTAATAATTTTCTTCAGTGTACATAATACATAATTATATTCCTAAATAGTATTTCTTGTTACTTTTTGTTTCTGTGGAGCTGAAGGTAAAGCAGCTACATATCATTTCTAGTTGGAATGATGTATTATGTTTATAAAGTAGGGCATAAAATATAGGGTCTCAGAAATACAGTTCATTATGAAAATGTCTGGACTAAAAAGCATTCATGTTGCAAAACTTTACATCGGAGCCCAAATACGATCTGTAGTCTTTTTACTTATTGGGGAAAGACACAGAGAGCACATATCTGTAACGACACACAAATGCACGAGGATACAGTTCCGAGCACACAGCAATAGAGTTCTGAGGGATTGATTCCGCCAGGTAGGAGGCCGAGCAGGTGTGCAAGTCAGGCCAATTCCCTGGTGGAGGTAAGTTTGGGTGGGTCTTGTGAGGTGGTGACTGATGTGGAAGTCACTTGGTTTGAGTTCCACTACTGACCAGCTCAGAAAGCACTTTGGCAAGCCACTCAACCTGGGTTCCACTTGCCTACAAAGCAAAGTGCTGTTGCCTGGTGCTGAGTGCAAACCCAGCTTAGCCACTCCTTAAGTCACCTGGGCACTTTTACCTACTCTCTCAGTTCCCTCACTTTTAAATTAAAGATGAAAATAATGACCTCCCAAGGATTTGTGTATTAGGAAACTGATGCTTATAAAATAATCTGCATAGTACAGGTAAGAAGGAAGCACACAGTACTATTATGTACAGGTAAGAAGGAAGCACACAGTAACTATTACAACCATCACTGTTACTGTGTGTCTAGAGACATCTCTCCTCAGACACCACCCTTCCGTTTGACAGGGAAGAGGATGTTGAGCGTTCAGATTCCTGGCCTTACACCTACAATGTTTCAAAAACTCCATTTTACCTGTCTATAAATTAGGATTCCTTACATAGGTGCCCCCACAGACCCTGGAAGCTGGTGGACTAGATAACCATTCCTGTCATTTTCAGCTCTTGCATGTCCATTGTGTCTCCACTGTGCCCAGTTGTGATGATGTTCTAAGATGCTTCCTGGAATGTGTTAAAGAATCATCATAATATCACCATAATTCACCAACAATAGCAAATCTGAGTGGTCCTGGGATACTTGATTCACCTCCACAGGCTGAGATTTATGCTCTGTCACTTTATAAGAGGTAGAAATATCACACACTCCAATAAAAATAACCACAACAGTAACAACTGACAGGTATTGTTCTAAATACACAAAGACCCAGGAGAAAGCATCTTTAATTTTCACAACCCAATAAGGTAGGTAGAAATTATAGCACAGAGAGAAGTGATTGTCTCAGTTACATAGCTATTAAGTAATAGAATGGAAACTTGAACTCAGGTAATAGGGCTCCAGAATCTTCATCGCTGCATCACCCTGAATCCCCCATAGTTTTTCCTTATAATCAACCATTTTCTTTATTTCCATCTAAACCCAAAGCCCCACCCCCAGGTCCTGCCTCTTCCACCCCTCTTGACGGTCTGCCGCTGGAATTATCAATTGTACAGCTTTTCTTGCACCTGGGTGACACTGTGACATCCTTTACTGTTTATTAAGGACTGATATGTGCTTTGGGTTAGGCGCTGTTGAAATACCTTACATACATTTTAAAATTTATTCTCACAAGATCCATATGAAATAAACATTATTTTTATCTCCATCTTTCAGCTAAGAAACTTAGGCTGCAAATTAAGTAAATGTCTAAGGACACCTAGTTTATAAGTGGCAGAAAAGGATTCAAACCTCGGTCAGTCTGGCTCCCGAGGCTCTGAGCCTCTATGCTACTTGTGCCCAATATATAAACCTATAGAATGTTCTGACTGCCATTGAAAGTAAATTCGAAAAGCATCTCTTCTCAACCAGCTTCCCCACTCAATGGAGCAGCACTGCACCCTCATCTGCTTCATAAAAAGTCTTGGATTCATCCAGAACAGCCCACAGCCTTGCTGTCTCCATGTCTCACAGATGACATATCATGAGTACACCGCAACCACCCTTCCTCCCTCTCTTCCCACAGACCTAAAACCTCAGCTGCAGAACTGGACACATCTGCCCTGTACAGCCCAAGCCCCTATCCTTATCAGTGGCTCTGGTGGCTCAAAGGAGTAGGGTGCCACTGCCATATGCCGGAGATAGTGGGTTCAAACCCAGCGCCAGCCAAAAACTGCAAAAATTAAATAAATAAAATATCTTAGCATAAATACAAATGGAACAGCTTTCACATTTTTTATCCTTAAATTTTGTCCCTTTTGTTTCCACTTATATAGAATCAAGAATGCATAAACAAATACTTGAAAGTTCCCAGTGAAAATGCACTAAATGGTTTTGCACTGAAATCTTTAGCAAAATGAAGTTTATACTCAAGAAAACCCAGTATCACATGTCCGAAAAATTGAACTGCACCAACAAATTTCAACAATTCTGTGCTTTGAGAATGATATTAATCAAAACTGAAACCTTAACTTTGTTATCTAGTCAGTGTGGATTCTGCTAGACTTTTCCCCAAAATCTTCTACTCCACTGAACAATATGATGGCTCTGTAACTTAAATCTGGTGCTGGTCACAGGGGAAAGGCTTGTTTTGCCTGAGAGCCTGACCACCACACCTCAGAGATGGGCTCAGCAATGTCCAGGCCTCCTCCATGCAGGTGGCACCAACATACCACTTTCCTTTCTAAGTCTATTGTTTTCTTATAAAGCTAAAGATAAATGGTGGTAAATCTTGTAATTAAAAAAGTAATGATGTATATGCTCAAAATAAGCAGTAGCCAAATCAATAAACTTATTGGTTCCTTCTTTGAAAGTGACATTGTGTTTGCATTGCATGTTTGAACTCTAAGTGTTATATTTCATACAAGGAGCCAAGATGAATGATGGAGTCGAGTCTGCAGCCTCCCGTTTAGCCCTGAATCCCCTCTCTAGTATGTCTCTAGAGGTGGCCTCCAGCCTCGTCTTACATTCTTCTAGTGACAGAGCATTTACTACCTCATGATTTGCCACAGTTTTAGTGAGCTAGTGTCTGCCTTCTTGTACCCCTACTAAAAAATATGGATGATCTTCTTTCCATTAAGAGCTTGCTTGAGTGGTACCAAGAAGCAGCACTTATTCATATTACTGGAATAAAATTCAGTGGGCGTCTTTAGGTTTATTTTATAGTTATATCTTAGAAGCCAGACTATGGGCTGGGGGGGAGGAGGGTGGGCAGCTCATACCTGTAATCCTAGCAAGCTGCGAGGCAAAGGTGGGCAGATTGCTTGAGCTCAGGAGTTCGAGACCAGCCTGAGCAAGAGTGAGCCCCTGTCTTCACTAAAAATAGAAAAATAGCTGGATGTTGTGGCAGGTACCTGTAGTACCAGCTATGCAGACTGAGGCAAGAGAATTCCTCAAGCCCAAGAGTTTGAGGTTGCTGTGAGCCATGAGACTCTGTCTCAAAATTTTTTTTAAAGGACCAAACTATGGGGCCATTATTCCACAAAGATCCACAAAGCCTTTCCGTGCCTTGGAATGGGGCTGCTCTGGCTCATCTTGCTCTGACAGGTGGGGTGCAGCTTCCACCATATTCTGTACTTCTGGCCTTCTCTCACCGTGTCTACCTCTGTTTTTCCTCTGAGTCTTTCTTTTTCCCTTCTGCATTTTCCTCCTCTTTCTTGATTCCCTCATTTGTAAACATTTTCGGCAACTAAAATTTATATTTTTAATTTTTAAAAATATAAAATATAATTTTTTTTAAGTTTTGGGCAACTAAAATTTAAATTTTAGTTTCAACTCATGGTATTCAATGAATAATGTTCACACAGTCTAATCTTAATATCTGCGTGAAATACTTTTTCTTTACAACAAAAACTGAAATGTTATGAAAAATTAAAACCACATTTTTATTGGTATTTGTTTATAATTGCATAGAAAAACTCTAGAAACAAACCCAAAAATACTAAGTTAAAAAGCTGCCTAGGTGAATAAACATAAGAAGAATGACTGGGTTTTTCACTGAATTTTTTTATGTTTGGCAATTAAATTTTATAAGTGAATTACCTATTCAAAAGAATTAAATAAAAATATTAAACTATTTGTTTACTGTCTAATCATGCCGAATTTTCCCTATTCAGGTATAAAACACTAAAAAGAAAATAATTTCCCACTCCAAGCATAAATTCTGATTTTATATTACAGTCGTTATTGGAATTAGAGTTGAAACAGAAGAAGAATCTATTACCTTTCTGACACCAGAATTTAACAAACTCATGTTATTTTTCCTAAAATATTTGTCCAGGTAAAATATATTACAGCAAGATAAATATTTCCTCTGTAAAAGTGATACCATCAGAGCTGCCTAGAAAGTAACCAGGCAATGCCTACTGAACAAAATTAAATCACATGTGGTGGTTAATTTTATCGTGGCTGAGCCACGATGCCCAGATATTTGGCAAAACATTATTCTGGATGTTTCTGTGAGCTCGTTTCTGGCTCTCTCTAATGTGGGTGGGCCTCATCCCATCAGTTAAAGGTCTGAAGAGAGCAAAAGGCTGACCTCCACCCAGTAAGGGGCAATCTACCAGCAGATGGCCTTCAGAAATGCAACTTCAGCTCTTCCCGGGCTGTCTAACTGTCAGCCTAACTGTCTCCCTCAACAGATTTTGGATGTGTCAAGCCTCCACAATCATGTAAGCCAATTCCTGAAAATAAATCTCTCCAGCTAGATAGAGATAGATAGATAGACAGACAGACAGACATGCACATGGCTCCATTTTCTCTGGAGAACGCTGACTAATCTATTGTGCAATTAATCATTCAGTAAATTGTTAAGTCGGCACCAGCCACGTGCCGTTTACTGTGTTAGTTGCTGACAACACAAAGATGAAAGAGTCAGAACCCCTGCCACCAAGGAGCCCATGAGTTGAGTGAGGAAACAGGTAAATAAGTGGGTAGAGGGAAATGTTACAGGTGCCACCCCTGTAGCAACAGGGACCCCAAGAGGAGTGGTCAACTTGGAAGGTGGGAGTGAAGAGAGCTGCCTAGAGAAAAACACAGCTGCATTGATCTTCTTAGGCTTGCTCTGAAGAAAGGAGTAGGCAGCAGTGGTCTGCAATTCCCAGAACCCCTGCCCAGGGACCTGGCGGCACCTGCCCTCCTTTCTGCCTGTGGCCTGACAGTTGCATAAGGGCACCGTGTAAGATAACATTGGGGCCCATCTGCTGGGCTGAGTTTATCAGATAAGAGCGCTCTTGATAAATACCATCTAAGAGTAAAATGAATAAATCACACCCTTCTTTCTTTTTTACTGATCTTCTTTCAAAATTAGTAACTACCATATCCTCATATTTATAGAAATTTGGCTAATAGTATATTGACAGAATATTTTCAAATTTAACTTAGCAAACACATAATATACATTTAGAAATTGTCACTGAAACAATTCATTAAATTTTTTTTGTTAAATCATAGCTGTGTACATTAATGCCATCATGGGGTACAATGTGCTGGTTTTATATACAATTTGAAATATTTTCATCAAACTGGTTAACATGGCCTTCATGGGATTTTCTTAGTTATTGTGTTAAGACATTTTTATTCTACATTTAGTAAGTTTCACATGTACCCTTGTAAGATGCACTGTAGGTGTGGTCCCACCAATCATCCTCCCTCCACCCATCCTCCCCCCGCCCCTCCCTCTCCTTTTTACCCTTTTTTCATATTAAAGCTATAAATTGGTTTCATAGTAGGGCTGAGTACATTACATACTTTTTCTTCCATTCTTGAGATACTTTGATAAGAAGAATATGTTCCAGCTCCATCCATGTTTAAACATAAACAAATGGTATGCCTTTTCATTACTTATTTATGTACTTATTTAAATTTTGAAATGAAAGAAAAAACAATATTAACCACTGTTCCTTTCCCATAGTGCTCTATCTGCATACCATGCAGTATGTAAAATACACCCATGGTTCTGTGCTTTCATAGATTATGGGTTGGAGATCTTGTATTATTACAAAAAAAATGCACAAGAATGTGAATGCATCCCTACAATTCATGAAAAAGTAATTTTGCCTAAAAAAATTCTGTCTTCAGTGCCTAAAACTAAAATATTTCCCCACATCAAGATCAGATTCATTAAAGTAGACCTGGGATTTGACAGGAGTGTAAGAAATGGGAAACATCTAAAGTAAAGTGAGGCCAATGCCATTAAAACCAATTGTTTTTTTTCAAACAACAACAAAAAAAAAAAAAAATTGGAAAACAGGAAACATAAGCTGTTTGACAGCAAGCTTTGATGCTGAATTTAGATGTAAACTCTTCCCAGCACATAAAGCACATGAGAATTAAAATATTCCCTGAGCAGTCCTCTGAGAGTCACATGTGGAGCAAGGCTGGAAGAAAGCATAGAACCCCAAACCAAGCCTTCCAGCAAATATAGAATAAATCACAGATGAAATAAAATACCTATTTTCCAGCCATTTGGTTCCTGACTCCAACAAAAAAGACAGCTCTAAATACCCCTAAAGCCCAGCCAGCAGCAGGACATGTGGTGCCCAGCCTCTTCCGGGCCCAGAGCATCCTTCATTAGACCTGGCCCTCTCCATCCAGTTAGAATGCAAAATGCAGAGCATTTGTTTTGCTAATAGACATGACTTGGTTGAGGAGTTCAAAGTCTGAAATAGAACTAGGCAGGCACTGGAGAAGTGATCACTCACTACAGGTAGGCACGTGCATGGTGTCATTATTACAGTGATTTTTTTTCTCCAATTAGTAAGTGTGTGTGTGTGTGTGTGTGTGTGTGTGTGTGTAAAATGATTTTGCTTTACTCAAAATAACATTTTGTCACAAATCTCCAAAATGTAATCATACCCATTTATAACACTAAAAACAAGAGATAAAAATATTTTACAGCCTCGCAATCAGTCCAAAGGATAATAACACTGAATATATATACTATGTTCAGATTTAAAACTTTTTAACAATGTAGATACTTTGAGAATCTTCATGTTTCTTAGTTTATTATTGATTAGCTTTAAGACAGTAATATCTATTTTGAAAAGCACACATATGAAACATCTACCTTAAACCAGGTATTTGCTAGATTTTATTCTCTCTAGACCAAACACTCCATGAAGGCAAGTGCTGAGCTAAATCTACAGATCCAGCCCCCAGCAGGGTGCTCAGAGAACATAGTTGTCTGAATAATGGGTCATTACATTTTATACTCACAGTTCCTTGAGATGGGTATTTTTACTCCATTTTATAGAGAAACAAGTTCAAAGCAGTTAATTAATAATACCTTATCCAATGGCACACAGCTAATCAGTGACACATGTGACCAGGACCATCTTTACTCAAAATGCCAACCCCCAAGTGAGACCAGATTGCTCAGAATCCTCACATTACTAGTCCTCAACATAATGCAATACTCACCTTGATGGCAATTAACATCAGTGACAGATCTTCACCTCTGATCATGGTCACTATTACAGATGTCTATTGCATTTTATGATTATCTTCAGGAGAAAAGTTGGTGTCCTTCCTCGTCCTTCCTGCTAACTCTGAAAACCAGTTTGTTTTCAGGGTGTTTGCCATCACTGCCCTCTGAGGCTTAGTTAGCATCAAGTTTAAGCCCAGAAATGAGCAAGATAAGATCCTTCCTGGGAATTTTTCTGACCTCTTTTAAATACCTAAAACAATTTGGGAGAAAATTAAAGAGGCAGCAAGAAAAAGAACCTTAGGGGGAGAAACAATGCTCAAAACAAATCTGAAACAAAGCACATCTGGAATAAAAAGAACAAAGCCAGAGAAATACTACCTCATTTCAAAATACACTACAAAGCTATAGTAACCAAAACAGCATGTATGGTAGTGGCATAAAAACAGTCATGCAGACCACTGGAGCAGAATAGAGCCCAGAAGTGAATCCATGCATTCATGGTTCAATGATTTTCCACAAAGGTGCCAAGAACATACAATGGGGGTGGGGGGAGTCTCTTCAATAAATGGTGTTGGGACAACTAGATATCCATATGCAGAAGATTGGAATTAAACTAACTAGATATTTATTTCACATTATATTAAAAAATCAACTCAAAATTGATTAAATGCTTAAATATAAGACAAGAAACTGTAAAACTGTTAGAAAAAACATAAAGGGAGAAACTATTAATATATGACATTAATCCGGCAATGATTTTCTAATATGATCCCCAAAACACAGGAAAAAAAACAAATAATAGGCGAATGGGATTACCAAACTAAAAAGCTTCTGCACAATGAAGGAACAACCCACAGAAGGAGAGGAAGTATTTACAAGTCATATATCTGATAAGGGCTTAATCTCCATAATATTTATAAGAAACTCAAACAACTCAATAACAAGAAAACAAATATTCCAATTTAAAAATAGGCAAAGGATCTGAATAAACATTTTTCAAGGGCAAACATGCAAATATCTAACAGATAAATAAAAACATGCTTAACTTCACTAATCACTTAGAGAAATGTAAATTCAAACCACAGTGCAATATCACCTAATGCCTGTTAGAATGGCTATTATCAAATAGATGAAAGATCATAAGAGGTGCAGTCGATAACATAGCCTTCATGTCATTTTCTTAGTTCTTGTGTCAAGACATTTATTTCTACATTTAGAAAAATTCACATGTACCCTTGTAAGATGAACTATGTTAACCAGTTGATGAAAATATTTCAAATTGTATATAAAAACAGCACACTGTACCCCATGACAGTATTAATGTACACAGCTATGATTTAATAAAAAAAAGGAAAAAAATGACAGTATTAATGTACACAGCTATGATTTAATAAAAAGAAAAAAAAAGAGTTGCAGTTGATGTGGAGAAAAAGAAACCCTTGCACTCTGTTGGTGGAAATGTAAATTAGTACAACATTGTGGAAAGTAGTATGGAGGGTTCAAAAAAATAACAATAGAATTACCATACGATCGAGCAATTCTACTACTGAGTATACACCCAAAGAAAATGAAATGAGTATGCCAAAGAGGTCTCTGCACTCCCATGTTTATTGCAGCACTTTTCACAACAGCCAAGATACGTGATCGACCCGTGCCCATCAACAGTGAATGGATAAAGAAAATGTGGTCTATATGTATATACAATGGAATTTTATTCAGCCTTTAAAAAGAGGGGAATTACATCATTTGCAGCAACATGGATGAATCTAAAAGACATCATGCTAAGGAAATAAGCCAGGCACAGAAAGAAAATATTACTTATATATGGAATCTAAAAAAGCTGAATTCATAGAAGCAGAGAGTAGAATGATGGTCACCAGGGTCAGGGCAGGAAAGGATGGGGAAATGTCGATCAGAGGATACAAAATTCCAGTTAGAAATGAGTTCAGGACTGCACAACATGGTGACTATTCTTAAAAAATACACTGAGAGTATTTTTATGCTAAGAGAGATTTCAAAGGTTCTCACCACACCTAAAAGTGATTAACACGTGATATAATGTGTTCATTAGCTCAATGTAGCAATTCGACAACGTATACATGTTCCAAAACATTATGTTGTACATAACTATACAAAATTTTGTCAATTTAAAAATTAAAAAAAGTTTTTTTGAAAAGAATGAAAAGGCAGGTGAGAAGTAAAAGTGGGAAAGAACCAGCTCGAGCATGACAGGAAATATCCCAAGACTATTGTTTACCAGAAGATTTCCCAGAATCAGCAGAGCTTTCCTGGTGTTGGTTAGAGAGGTGAAATGGGACGTTGGAGAGAAAAGCAACTGGATGGTTGTATTTAGAGAAGAAAAGGTAGGGAAGTAGCATAAGAGTGTTCAGTATCTGACGAGATGGCATATTCTTCATTTCCACAGACAGCAAACCCCAGAAAGAAAAAGAGGAAATAAATCCATCCTGAGCAGGAGGCAGTGAGACTGCCAACAGGAAACCCTAATTTTATCAGGACCCCGGTGATTCTCAACCTGTTTGTGCTTGTCCTTCCCTGTTTTTATTTGGTTTTATGGCAGAGTTTTAAAAATCACCCAGGGGGAAAAAAGATTGGGTGACATATGTACACACACATTAAAATTAATGTGAATTGAAATTAGTTTTGTTGACAGTGTCCCAGCTAGTTTTAACGCCACACTCTGGCTGATGGGGCAGGAGGACTTTATGGGGAGGGACACCTAAGATAAGGATGTCCCCATGTGTTTTTGTGCCTAAGCTACCACATGCACAGTGGGGCTTTATAGATAATTACCGCCTCGCCCCAATAGTAATGGCTGCGCATTTCCATTTATTCAGGGGTCTATCACCTGCCTTCCTAGCAAGGTAAAACCTCCATGTGCAGCTTTCCTAGAGAAGTCAATTTCCCACTTTTTGAATGCGACCAGGAGGTAGCAAGGTATTCAGAAAACAGCCCAGACTGGAAGAGGGAGACTTAAACTGATTCAGAATCCCTTTTCTCTTGTCTGTATGACCTTGAACAAGCTTTGGAGCTTCTTTTAGCCTCAGTCTCTCCAACTGTATAATGGGAAAATAATGCCACACTCATTTGGATGTAAGAATTGCAGGAGACCAAGTGTGTGTATAGAGAACACTCCGATGTTAGCTGCCTCCCCTCAGCCTCCCTCATTTCTATTAAGTCACCTGTGGGGTCACCACAGTATGGGGACTCCCATGAGCAGAGGACAGTGTCCTCAGAGATCTGAGATCTTCATTTGCCTCTTCAAAATGGGTATAAAATACCTGGGCCCTACTTTGCCAAGCAAGGAATGTAGGGGAAAAAATCCTTCTTTCTTTCTTTCTTTCTTTTTTTTTTTAAATTATAGGAGATTCATTGAGGGTACACAGAACCAGGTTACATTGAGGTTACATTGAAAGCTTTTGTTAGATTTGGTGGCTCATACAAAGTATACATGACTCAAGGGAGAGTGATCAAAAACACTGTTCAAGTGTGAGGTCAGAGACTGACTGGCAGCAGGAGCTACCCTCCCCTCAGGAGGAAGCCACTCCACAAGATCCGGCCAGGATGTCCCAGGAGCTCAGCAGAAAATGAGTCAAGACGCTCGCTTCAACTTACAGCAGGTGCCCTTGGGAGGCTCCCCACTTCACCAGCAGGCAGCCCTGCACACACAGGCATGCACTTTCTCACCCAAAGGCAGGCAGCTTTGGTCCTGATGTAGACACTTTCTTCCTCATCCTCCTGAGTGGATCTCAGCAGGGCCTGAGTCGCATCAACCTCTTTCTCACCAGGTCTTCATAAACTAGTCTTCCATCTACCACGGCCCGTCATCATGGCTGTGCCTAAAATCAGCATCCTGGTCCCTCACACTAGCATGCCAGAGCACTCTGAGGATGGTAAGCAAC
Organism: Galagoides demidoff; assembly: GCA_963574575.1. Classification (NCBI taxonomy): domain Eukaryota; kingdom Metazoa; phylum Chordata; class Mammalia; order Primates; family Galagidae; genus Galagoides; species Galagoides demidoff. The sequence continues at coordinate 29,374 of CAUYQV010067443.1, forward strand.
CTAGACGCTAAATATTTATCAAATCTCGTTATCCGGCAAGGGCTTCACCTATTTCTGAGGATGAGTCCTGTTCTAAATGTCAATGACTTGCAGAGACCACCTCCGGCAGAGTAGTTGGACTTTTGCCCTCTCTTGATGAAGATTAAGTTTGACACAAAGATATAATAAATTTACATAACCACAAAACGGGGAGGAGGGGCCTTCTCTGTATTCTATCTGTGTGGAATAGGTGGCATGTCCAGGAGATCTCAGATTCCCTTGAAGAATTTCAAGCCTTCCTAGAGGTCTCCTACCCACAGGATGAGAACTGTTAACATAGCATACAGATAACTGTGGTATTGTTGCCTTCCCTGTGCATGGAAAGCAAAAATACTACAGTGTGAAATCAGTAGATATGAACTTGCCCAAAATAAGGTGGCCACACCATCGCTGCCCAGCTTCAGAGACCAAGCCCTTAACAACAGTGTTCTGGGCCCAGTGGGGAAGATATGCTGCCCCTTCCTCTCTGTGCAATGCAAGCCACACAAGGCTTCTCGACCAAGGGACACAGCAAGCTTCTTGAAAAAAACTAAATATAGTAAATTATCGGTAGATTCACAGCGATGGTTACCTGACTTGAACTCAGCAGCTAAACTTGGTTTCATTTTGGCGTATATTTATCAGTGTTTCTCGGCAGCCTAATCTGGTTTAGATGTTTCTTTCTAATTTGGTTTTGGATAGCACTGTGGGACAAACATATTTTGCAAAAGGAAACAAACAATGTCAATTCCAAGGGACTTTACATTAGTAGCAGTGCAGTCGTTGGAATATGAGAGATGGTGAAGGAAGCTGAAAATGTGTGTCCCTTTTTCCTCACCATTCAGTAAAAACTCCTTTTGAGATGGCTCCAGATGCTTTTCCAGCCTCACAAATCCCTGAGCCAGCCCCTGCCAGTATGTCTGTCTCCTGCATTTCCCAGCATCTCCTGACTTGCTTTCTGCTCGGTGGCTGCACGGTTCTTCTTTCATGCCCTAGTGCCCACAATGATCCCTGCCTACCCCAGGGCCTTTGCACGTGCATTTCACTTCATCTAGGATGGCCTTCCTTTCACCCTGGTAACTCCCACTTATCCTTAATAACTCATCTCAAAAGCATGTGTTCTCTAGAAAGCTCTCTCTGAAATCACTAATGTGGTCACATCCCTCCTTCCTCCCCATTGTGGCTTCTAACACCTGTGTCTACCACCTTCTTTGCACTTCTCCTAGTTTCCACTTTCCACCTTGTGTAGTTGTTCTATTAAGAACCCACACTAAGCCCTAAGTGTCCCGGGGCAGAACCCATATCTGTATTTGTTCACCATTATTTCCCCAGTACCTGAGATACTTCTCAGAACACAAAAGTGATTCAATAACATGAGGTACCTCCTCCATTTGCTGAGTGACCAAATGAAATATTTTCTGTATTTTAAAAAATTATAATTAATAAAGGGAAAGGGGAGAAGTGATACTGAGGCATCCTGGCGTTGCTGGCGGCAATGTTGTAAGACTGAATTTCAGAGCAGGAAAACGAATGACTCAGGCATTTTTCAACTATGTGATCTTGAGAAAATGACTGAACCTCTTTGAGCCTCCATTTCCCCATCTGCAGGATTGCCACAATAACACCTACTTCCAGATACCGTTGTGAAGATTAAATAAGGTATGTAAGGAATACAAACGGATTGGCTTCCACTTCATTTATTGTCTTCTTAGATTTTGCTTTGCAAAAGACACAGGTTGAAATTTGATGTGACAATAAAGTCCTGTAAGTGTCTAGAGCTCCTCTTCTGATACACTCTACTTCTACTAGTGGGATGGGAGGTTTTCAACAGCAGGACACGGAAGGATATTTCCTTTCCTTTCCTTTTTTTTTTTTTCTCCTCAGTCTTTAAAATTTCAAAATATTAACTAAGAGAGGACAGGGCTTTTATGGCATGGATACCTTCTGTAAGGCTCAAGCTGGGGTTTTGGGGGGAGGCTCCTAAAGACAAACATGCTTCAGGAGTTGGGCACCACATCATGGGCTTCTCTCCGGTTTTAAAGACACTGTGGAACACGTGATCACCAGCAGTCATTTTTATGGATGAATCATTGTGGATTGCGACAGCCCATCTTCATTTATCTCCCTCTTTTCAAGTTAGTGTGCCTTTGGAAAAAGCTTCAAAATAGCTTTGGAAACAACTTTAAAATAGCATCCAGTGATTCCTTTTATTTTAAGCCCATGACCGGCTGTCAGAAGTGAGGGCAGTGGTGGCAGGGAGGAGGGGCTGTGGCCAGAAGGAAGCATGAGCGAGTGGGAACGTGCTATGTACTGAGCTGGGCAGTGGTGACCCGGGTGTTCGCCTGCGGTAACACATCAGGCTGTCCTCAGATGTGTGCACTTTCTGTATCTATGTTGTGGTCCGTTCATCTCTGTGAAAACTGTGTTGAGATTTGAAATTGGCCGTTCTTCTACTATGATGGCTGTGATGGAAACATGAGGTTTAGAAATCAGTTTGTGCTGTCTTCTCTCCATCTGTCCCCCCCTTCCCTGCCTAACCCTTACAGGAACACAGGTGTTTACACACACACACTCGTCACACACAAACTTCTTCCAGCCACTCCATGTGATGACCTGCTGGGGGTACCCACATCTAATGCTACTTGTTCACAACTCTAATACTCTGGGAGTTTTTTTTCTGTCCTTAGAAAAAGAATTTGAATCTTTCTAAATGTCGAACATAAATGTCTTAACACAATAACTAAGAAAATGCCACGAAGGCTATGTTAACCAGTTTGGTGAAAATATTTCAAATTGTATATAAAACCAGCACACTGTACCCCATGACTGCATTTCATGAGGGTGGGGCTCCGACAATGGGACTGGTACCCTTTGGGAAGGAGAGCACGGACCTCACTCCCTCTCTGCCATGTGAGCACACACTGAGAAGGTGGCCGTGTACAAGCCAGGAAGAGAGCCCTCACCAGAACCTGACTGTGCTGGCACCCTGATCTCAGAATCCCAGCCTCCACAACCATGAGAAATAAATTCCTGTTCCCCTAGAACCACTCTTGGCACCAGAGGCACCTCCCCTTTCCTGAAATTTTCATTGACTTTCCACTTTCCTTAGAATAAAACTGAAGTGCCTCGCCCCATGCACAGACTTCACAAGATCTGGCTCTTGCCTCCTTCTCCAGCTCCACCCTGCAGCCGCCTCTCTTACTGTGCCTTCCTCCTCACCCACATCCCTTCTAACCCTCTCTGGCCTCAGAACCACAGCCCTCTTATTTGTTCTGTATGGACCTTTGACCTTCCACAGATTTATACCTCCCATTTTTCCCATCTCAATACAAAAGGTTCTTCTTCAACCAGGCTTCACTCGGCCACCTCTAATTGCCCGTTTCCTTACCCAGGTCATGACCAGCACTTACCTCTGCCTAATACGTTCCTATTCCTCTGTTTACTCATTGGTCTGTCGTGTGCGCCCCCCCGCCCCGCTAGGATGTGGGCTCTGTGAAGTCAGGGCTCTTCCACCTTTCCCATCCAACAATGTGCCTGGCACATGATAGGTACATAGTTGATAGTCACTGAATGAGGGAAGGGCTGAATAGCAAGCCCTATTTTATTCTTACCTCTGATTTTTCCTTGTAACAAAGTCCCCATCCCATGCCCAGTCCTAATCCAAAGCTTTCTTTCCAGATCTCTGCCATAAAATATCTACCACTTGGCCTTCCCTCACAAGCCAGGTCCTTGCCTTATTCTTCCACCCTTATGAGGAAATGCAACCCTATTTTACCCCAAGCAGCCTTCTGTCCACAGCCTGTCCTCCAGGGAGCTAATTCAGCCTGGACTGGCATACACCCTTGCTTCCTGTACCTGATCCCACCCATCCCAGCCCTACAGCCTCCCAGAACCCACCACATACCTGTGCCTCCACCTGCCCCCACACTGCCCCACAGCAGGCCCCACCCACATGCTTGCGTGCTCCCACAGACTGGTCCAAAGGGTGTGGTCAGCAGCTCAGCCTGTTCCCCATTCACTGCCCTCATTCAAGCCCTATCATTTCTTCCGGACTATGGCAATAACCATCTTATAGGCCTTTTTTTTTCTTTTTCTCCACTGCTTCCCAACTAATCACTGTATTACTTTCAAAACTAAACAAAAAGAAAAGGAAATAAAACATTTAGTGAGTATATATTTTGTGCAATGTACATATACTATTAAACAAAGATGCTCCAACCCCTCTGGGACTCACAGTCCAGTGGAGTGATGGACAGCATCTGTTTGGCAAGTGTAATGTGGGGAGGGCCAAAGGAAGGGATGAAAGCTCTGCCTATATATGTGATAAAAACAGAGGCGAGAAAGCCAGAGACCAGCAAGGTAGCTCAGAGAAAAGAAGGACAACATATCGGGCCATGAGCCCCAGCATGGCCAGAACCACAACTTCCTGGGGAACATGGAAACCCAAGAAGAGTCCCTCACTCCAAGTGGATGCTCAGGCCAGGCGCGGTAGCTCACGCCTGGGAGTCTAGCCCTCTGGGAGGCTGAGGAGGTGGACTGACTGAGCTCAGGAGTTCAAGACCAGCCTGAGCAAGAGTGAGACCTTGTCTCTATAAATAAAACAACTAGCCAGACATTGTACAGGGCACCTGTAGTCCCAGCTACTCAGAAGGCTGAGGCAAGAGGGTCATGTGAGCCCAAACTGGTCAGTGTACAACCAAAACCCAGATCTGCCTCCCAGCCCAGGGCTTTGTCACTACACTAAGTGGCTAACCTCAGCCTTCCCTTTTCTGAGCTAATGAGCCAAATTTACTTTATCTTTCCACTTTCTGTCATTTTTATATCTCTTTAAATATATTCCATCACAGAAGAACAGGTTATACAATTCTTGGCGTGAAAAATAAACTTTTACCACATTCAAAAAGTTGATTATGAAAATACAGGGCATGATGCTTTTATTTAGATTGCTGCTTTGTATTTAATTATTAACTATGAAATAAATACAACCCCATATGGTGTCATCTAGCTGGAAAGAATGCTTAGACACTTTGATGTTTTCCCATCAACTTTTCTCATTTTGACAGGGAGTCATGAAATAAAACGTGGCATTTTTCCATAAAAGAGTTCTACATCTCTGTGATACACGACATAATCCTCACCTCGTGAGGTCTCTAAGTACACACATAAACACTCCTACATATATATATAATCTTACCTCTACTTGTGGTAAGATATATATAACATAAAATTCACCATTTTGACCATTTTTCAAGTGTACAACTCAGTGTTGTTAAACATTTTGACAGTGTCGAGCAATCAACACCACCATCCATCTCCAGAACTTTTTCATCATCCAGGGGCGTCCAACCTTTTTCCTTCTCTGCCAAAAATTGGAAGAATAAAAGTTGCCACACATTCAATACACAAATACTAATGAAAGCTAACAAGGAAAAAAAAAAAAGATCCCTGGATCCCCGCATACTGTTCTCCATATCTGACACACCACACATGAGCAAAACAGTCCTCAAATAATTAGCATGGGCCCACAGGCCCCAGGTTGGACACCCCTGCCACCTAAACAGAACCCCTGCACCCACTTAACAGTAATCTCCCGTTCTTCCTACTTTCAACTTCTAGAAACTACCATTCTCCTTTCTGTCTCTATGAACCTGACCAACCCAGCTACCTCAGATAGTTTTTATCCTTCTCTATCTGGCTTATTTTATTTAGCATGATTTTTTTCAAATTATATCCAGGTTGAAGCATATTCTTCCTTTTTTTTTTTTTTTTGAGACAGTCTCACTATGTTGCCCTCTGTAGAGTGCTATGGCATCACAGCTCACAGCAACCTCAAACTCTTGGACTTAAGCAGTTCTTGTCTCAGCCTCCAGAGTAGCTGGGACTATAGGTGCCTGCCACAATGCCTGGCTATTTTTTGGTTGTAGTTGTCATTGTTGTTTGGCAGGCCTAGGCTGGGCTCGAACCTGCTAGCTCCAGTATGTATGGCTGGTGCCCTATTCACTGAGCCACAGGCACTACCCCGTGTTCTTTCCTTTTTAAAGCTGAATAATATGCCCTTACATGGATGTCTTCCATTTTGTTTACCTATTCATCTATCAGGAGGTGAATCTGAGCCATTTCCACCTTTTGGCTCTTGCGAATGGTGCTGCCTTGAACTTTGCAGGCAAGTGTCTGTTTCTGCCCCTAATTCCAATTCCTTTGAGATATACCCAGCAGGGGAACTGCTGGATCATACGGTAATTCTATATTTAACTTGTTGAGGAGGTGTGATTACTTTCCAGAGGGCCAGCACCATTTTACATTCCCACCAGCAATGCATGAGGGACCCAATTTCTCCATGTCCTTGGCAACACTGGTCATTTTCCACTGTTGTTGTTTTAATAGTAACCATCCAAATGGGTGTGTAGTGGTGTTTTATTGTGGTTTTTATTGCCTCTATATGTATATGGGGGGGGGGAGATGGAGAGAAAGAGGGCAGCTGCCTCTCTCGGGGCTGGAAATGACCTCTATCATTAAATCTTGCCCTACCCTCTAAGGAAGGCCAAGACATCAGTCCCCAGAGAGAGGCTAGAACTCTTGATCTCAGCCCAGATGCCGTGAGCAAGTTCACGAGAGTTTACAGAAGCATGTTAGGCTGAGAAGCCAGCATCTTCCCTTGCCTTTTGAAACTCTCTTCCTAAAGACTCTTTAGAACCTTGAAGGGGGGAGAGGGAACAGGGCAGAGGAGGTAGGAGGACAAGGGTGCACACCAGAGCTTCACATGACCAAGAAAACGGCCAGTGCCCAGGTATCTATGTTACATACAGGAAGGGACCGTGCTCCTCTCACTGCAGTAAACTGTATGGCCATCAGGGTCCAGGCCGGACTCAAAGATAAAATCGGATGCTAAAAAAAGGGAGAAATTCAGCATCCGGGTAAGGTTACCAGGGAGGTCAGAACCTCAGAGATTAGAATCTGGAGTGAAATGAAGGCAAAATAACAGGAAACAAAGTCAAAAAACTAGAAGGCCTAATCTGAGCTTCTATATTGGGATCTGTTATACAGGAAATTAGAAGCAGAAACAAATTGAGGAGGCAATAGGGTTCAAGGCCACTGACTGAACCTAGTAAAGTGCAGAGGAGCAGATGGGCAGCCTGACGCTGGTGTCCCCACAGCCCTGGCTATGCTCAGAGCTGTGCCTTCTCCCACCCAACCAATGGCCAGTCCCACAGGCCTGGCCAACCACCCCCCTCCCAGAGGACAAGGTCTTTCCAAGTAGCCACTGGGAAAACCATAACATTTATTTATTTACCATTTCTCCAGTGAGATGAGCGGAGCAAACAGAAAAGCTAGAGCTTTTGACCCCAAATGGATCTTCCCCTCCCCGCAAACTAACAGGAGAAAAAAAATAAGACTGGTTGTAGAAGGCAGCAGACCCTGGAGATACGGTAGTGGAGAATTTGGAAGGATTACCTGGTAGCTGAGGTTCTCATTTGGTCCCAAGATCCCTACCTCCCAATGTGCATGCCTGTATCTACATTATCCCCTCCCCTGGAGGATGCAGAAACCTATGAACACGAGAGATATCACCCCCAGGAAAAAGGAGGTTATCCTGGGTGGGCCGCACCTAATCAGAGGCCTTTTTACAAATAATGAAGTGTCGTGACCCAGTCATATGTATTATACATATGTACACATATGTATTAATATATATCCTTATACTAACCTGAAATTTAAAAAAAAATAGTTGCAGGGAAAAAACAAAAGTAAAGTATCAGAGAGATATTTGCCTGCTGGCCTGAAGATGATGAACTGGGTGCTGTGACTCCCCGTGGGGGCCTCCTGGCAAGGAACGGCAGGCTCCAGGCAGCCTCTGGGATCTTCAACCATTCCCAGCCTTGGAATGTGCTTGCACTGGGAGCTTCAGATAAGATGCTAGCCTCAGCTGATCCCACAATATCAGCCTGCTGAGCAGAGGACCCAGCCGACCCCTGGTAATAAGAACCTAATACACCACGCCTGACAGAGGACATAATAGTGGGTTTAAATGGAGCCTCAAGCTTCTTTGATTTGCTCTGTGATGTAGAACCATAGATCGATACACTCATCCTAGATCCATAAATCCACATGAGACCTCAGAGAGCATGTCATTCAACCCTAGGAGAGGTTTAAGAGACCTGCTCCAGGCTCCAATTAGTGGCAAACACAGTGGCGATCCTTAAACATGCCCATATCTGGAAGTAAAAGTTAAAATGGGCCCAGCATCTAGAGTATGAGAACCTGCAAGGTTTGACCACGGTCTTGTTGGAGCCCTTCCATCTGAGACAGGAAGAAACTGAGGCATCTGCAGCATTCTTTCCAGTTATTCAAGCCCCACAGAAGCAGTAGGTGCCATATGCAACCAATGCCCATCAGTGTACAACTGCCTTCTAAACAGAAGTCAGTGTACCAAAGACCACTGGCCCCCCCAAGGATCTGCAAAATAACAAACAGCAACGAAGATACATAAAAGATGCAAGAGCTCCCCTCCCAGCCAACCAGGTTGTTCCCAGCAACCGCGAGACAAAGTTATGCCCTCAAACCGGCCAGGGCTTTCTCCTTTGCAGGAAGCCTGCGCTACATTGAAGGAGAAAGTGGGGAGAGGGGAGGGAGGAGAAGGAGGGCCAGGCTTGTTAGGCTTTTTTTTTTTTTTTAAGAAGCTTAGAAACAAAAGGAAATATTGCTGTTTTGTTAGTCAAGGACCTTTGTGGAGGTTGATGTGCTCTCAGTCAGATTTGAGGGGGGCGGGTGCGCGTGTAACCGAGCAGCCTGTCAGAGCCTCATTTTCCAGGGTGCCAGTCTCCCCCTCCCCGATAACACTCTAAATAACAGGTGAGTGACTCCTGGCAGGAAGGAGATTGTCTGACCTCATTGTTTGCCTTTTCCCCCCTCTTTGTTCTTCACAAATAAAGGTTTTTTAATAAACTGAAAGGTCCTCCGCTCTTGCCTGATGATAAAATGAAAGGAACCAGTGAGGTATGGTACAACGTGGCAGCGAAAAAGGAGCAGCTCATCAGAAAATAACAAAGGTGCAAGTTAAAGATAAGGCAGCTGTCAGAGATTAATCCTGCCCGCCTGATTGTTTTCTTTAATACCAAAGCCTGCAATAGCAAGCGATAAGTTTGCTGAGTAATTTGGTTTTGGGTGAGGAAATAAAATTCAGGTAGGCCCCATAATTGATTTCCCTTTCTTTAGTTTTCTAAACATTAAACAACAACAACACAAAGCCCTGCCTCGGCTACACTTTCTTTCTTCCAGCTGCCCTGGCAGGGCTGTCCCCTTGACTGGTCCTGGATTCTCAACCCCAGGAGCTTCCAAAAAAGAGGGTAGAAGCCAGAAAGGAAAGTTCCCCTCGCCTCGGCAACGTCAGGTGCAGTCTACGTGAAATCCTTACATTTCACATCTGTCACCGACCGAATTTCAAAAAACATGTTGGAGACCTCACCTCCAGGATCTCAGAGGGTGACCTTATTTGAAAGTAGGGAATCAAGGTAAAGTGAGGTCATGAGAGCGGGCCCTTGTCCAATGTGACTGGTGTCCTCATAAAAACACACAGACACACACAGACAGGGAGAACACCGCACAGAGACGGAGGCAGAGATCAGGGAAAGGCATCAACAAGCCAAGAACTGCCAAAGACTGCAGAAGCCGGGGGAGAGAGAGATGTGGGACAGATTCTTCTCCAGTCTCCAAAGGGAACCAACCCTTCTCCTTAAGGAGGTACATAAGTTTACCTGAGGTCAAAAGAAGGGTCCCATTTCCATCTGACTGGTATCCTTCTAAGATTAGGATACAGGCACACATAGAGGGCCCACCACATGAAAACAAAAGAAGGCAGGCGACCCCAAGCCAGAGGCCCAGGCCTGGAGAACTGACCCCGCCCACACTTCGGGCTTGGACTGATGGCCTTCAGAACTGGGAGAAAAGAAACTTCTGTGGTTTAAGCCCCCCAGGACCATGCAGCTGGTGTCACCCTGTCATGGTAGCCCCGAGAAAGGAGTCCAATGTCTGTCATAATACTTGCATGCGGCAAGGAGGCCTCACCTCTAACCTGAATGTCATGTTAATTCAAGTCCCCCTCATTTTCTTCACAACCCCCACCTCCTCAGTTTCTCACAGCTTTCAGCACAGGACTGACAAGTCAAGGGAAAGTGAAACCTGCAGGCTGATTCCCCAACCAGCTTCTGTGTGTGAGATGATCTGAGCGCCTCCCTCGTAAAACGCCAGTGCGTTTGTGGACATGAATGTCAGTCCCACTGTCCTCAACCCATCTGCAGACTCAGCCATTTCCCCTTCAGGGTGCCCTGTGTGGTGGGAGCCCCGAGCAGTGACCTGGCTGGTCACATTGTGCACTGAGCAACAGCCCCAAGGAGGGTGCTGCCCAGAGGCCCGCTTGGCAGGAGAAATGCTCTGTCTCCAGTGCCTCATCTCCTGCGTTGACAAAATCCATTTTAGCTCTCTCAGAACAAAGCTTCATGCTCTTCAAGGTTTAATGCCCACAGGAGAGGATCCACCTGAGTACCTGGCTAAAAATGCCACTTCTGAGTCCGGAAGCCTGGGCTGGGGCTACAGAGACTGTGGCTAAGTGGCACCCGGGTGTTGTGTGATCACATTCTGGACGAGAAGACTGGGGAAGGGGGTCCCTAACTTCACTCTCAGAGAGTGAGTTTAAGTGACCACAAAACTTCACGGATACAGATGCCTCTGGGTTTGCGAAACCATCAGCAGGGTCAGGGGGTAAACAGAAAAAAAAGAGCCATCCGGGGACGAGACTGGGGCTCTCAAGTGAGAAGGTGCCGTGTGCACAGGCACACCAGGGCACATGCTCCAGGCAGCGCCAGCATCAGCAGAGTCTTACTTATTGTGACAAAATGAACAGTCCCCAGGTTGCTCATCCAGCAGCTAATTTCTCATCTTATCTATTATTTGAATGAGAGGGGAAGACAGTTTCCTGTTTTTCACAGGTATCACTGACACCAGAGATACTGAACAAATTCCCTGAAAGGCCACGCAGCCACCTTGATCTGCCTGCTTGCTAGTTTCAAGGGTACGAAGGGATGCAGCCGGGCCACCTCTCAGATGGAGAGATGAGTAAAGCAGCTTCTCTGTAGCTGCTCCACACCAGCCTCACCTTGGAGAATGGTTGGGGGGGGGGGCTGGCAAGTCTACCCCTGCTGTGATATTCCAACGCAGATATTCCTTGAGGCCCAAGTGAATAGGTATTGAGGATGCCCTTGGTCCATCTCCAAGACAGCTGTGTGATAGGGTGAAGAGTCCCAGACAGGAAGGGAGGCCCAGGTGGCAGCCACCACCTCCTCCTGCAACCCGCCCTCCTGCTCACTCAACCCCAAGAGCATCACACTGCGACCTCCCCAAAGCACAACAGTCAGTCACAGGTCTTCCCAGGAGAAGGCAGGCGTACTGTTCTAGCATAACGAAGACTATCTATCTGGGGGAATCACAGATCTTTGTGAGCATTTGGTTCAACTATCCTTTGTTAACAATGAGGAAACTGAGGCCCAGAGTGATGGGAAGATTTGCCCAAGGTCACTCAGCAAGAAAATAGCTGGGCTTTTCAGGCCATACATACACTAATCAAGGTCATGTGGAAAGCAAGTATTTTTTTTTTTTTTTTTTTTTTTTGGAGAGACAGAGTCTCACTTTATCACCCTTGGTAGAGTGCTGTGACATCATAGTTCACAGCAACCTCCAACTCCTGGGCTCAGGTGATTCTCTTGCCTCAGCCTCCAGAGTAGCTGGGACTACAGGTGCCTGCACAACGCCTGGCTATTTTTTTTGTTGCAGTTTGGCCGGGGTCGGGTTCAAACCCACCACCTTCAGTATATGGGGCCAGCGCCCTACCCACTGAGCCACAGCTGCCACCCCGAAAGCAAGTATTAGATAAGAAGCAGTGTTGCAGGGAGACTCTCAGGAAGATGGATATCCAGAAATATCCTCCTCACCCCAGAGGTTCCACTTTTCACCTGGACATTATAACACATCTGAGAACCAGTTCTGAAGTAAAGACATAGAGCCCACGAGAGCAGGTCCCAGCACGGGCCAGTCATTAACATCAATGGAGAGGGGAACCCTGGGCCGTACCCCAGGCAATTGAATCTGAATCTCCCAGGCCTCACAGCCCCAGTGAGCTAATTGACTCTCTTCTCCTGCCTCGAGGAAGCCGAGGCAGGTGGATTGCTTAAGCTCAGAAGTTTGAGACCAGCCTGAGGGAAAGGGAGATCCATCTCTACTAAAAATTAGAAAAATGAATCTGGCATTGTGACAGGTGCCTATAGTCCCAGCTACTTGTGAGGCTGAGGCATGAGGACCACTTAACCCAAGAGTTTGAGATTGCCATGAGCTATGACACCATGGCATGATACCCAGGGTGACAGAGGGAGACTCTTTCTCAAAAAACAAAAAGGAAAGAAAGAAATGCAGACTCTCAGGTCCCACCCAGACCCACCAAGTCAGAATCTGGGTGGTCCTATGCATATTAAAGTTTGACGAGCACTCCCTGGCTACACCCTGGAACCACCTAACACCCAGGCCCAAGCCCAGGTCTAATATATCAGAATCGCTGAAGGATGAGGCCTGTGGTTTTCAGAAGGGGAGGATTATGGAGAACAGAGCAGGACACAGAACATGAGTGAGAAGACCTCATTGTCACACTGACCTGTTCTCCCATTTTGTGGAGGCCCCAGGCATATCCATGGAAAGAAAGCGGAGATGAAAAACCGAAGACGCTGGGAGGCGGCAGGCCTGGCTCTGCCTCAGCCCTGGGCTTTCACTGCTGATTGGACCTGAAGCAGATCTCAGCTGACTCCAACGATGAGGATCTGCAGGCTGATGATTCTATGCCCACCTGGAAACAGGGCGTGAACACAGAAATGATTGTTAAGTGCCAGCATACAGTGCCGGATAAGTAAGAGACAGGCTATGGCTGGAATATCCGTGTCCCCCACATTCAAGTTGAAACTTAATCCCCCATGCAATAGTATTAAAAGGCGGGAACTTTAGGAGCTAATTAGATCATGGGGGCTTCTCCCTCTTGAGTGAGACTAAGGCACGTCAAAAGAGGCTTCACAGTTTCTTACTTGCTTGTTCTAGAAAAAAATAAAAAATAAATAAAAAGGAATTCACACATCAGTTAGCTCTTTTTGTATCCTGCCTTCCTCTGTGTCAGCAGGACACAGGGACAAAGTGCCATCCCAGAAGCAGGCAGCCTGCCCTCAGAGGACATGGAAACCGCTGGCACCTTGGGCTTGGACTTTCCAGGCTCAAGAATGGTGAGAGATAAAATTATGCCACGTATAAATTATCTACTCTGAGATATTTTGTTGGAGCAGAATAAATGAACTAAGACAAGATTCTGAGGGCAGCAGTATATAATAGATGCTCTAATCAAAACTTGGTTCTAATAATTTTGCCAGAGTTATACGACCTTGGAAAAAATCACTTAACCTCTAAGCCTCAGTCTGCTCATCTGTTAAATGGAGAAAATAACAGCTAATTTATGAAGTCATGGTGACCTGTCAGGGTCCGAATGTATAAAGCTCTTGACAGAGTTTCTGGTACATGTGCTCAAAAACAGTAGCTATAACTAATGGTAATCCAATTTCAACTCCATGGTCATTCTGGGGAAGATTTTAAGTCTCTAGAAGACAGACGAGATGTGAACAACAACCTTCTGTATGCAGAATGAAACGCTAATGTCATGGTTTATAAATAGCTCTCCTGGCTATGGAAGACTGTTATCTCTGTCCCCTCCAGGCAAGCCTAGTTTAATCCACCGTGGTTTCCTAGGAATGTAAAAAGAAGAACAATGATAAAGAATATACAAGGAGACCCAGGGAGGCATGCAAATCAAAAAGACATTAACCGATAGGGAAAAGAGAGCAAGGAACTAGGTTGAAATTATGCGGAAGGCCCCCTAGATAAATACGAGAGTGAAAAGACAACTAATTGAAGAATGAGAGAGTTTTCTTAACCAGTGCTAGCTGAGTAAAAATATAATTATCTTTGATTCATGAAGATTGCTACAATATGACTCATTTACCAAAACAGTTACTAGCAGAATTACACTTGTTACTGTGAGAAGACCACGTGGGAGCGAGGGCTGTAGTAAATACCAAATGTGTTTGGTATTTCACAATGGCACCTGGAAGGACAGTTTTCTTTCCTCCTGGGTGGTTCTCTGCAATGCTGCTGCTCTTAGCAGGGCTGTGTGCTATTACCCAGAAGACAGAGACCTTCCTATAAGACCAGAAATGCCACCATAACTGCTCCCAGCCAGGTTCTGGGAGTCTTGACTTTCCTGCCCTGGGCACAACTCCATCTTGATCCTAAACGTCTTCCTCTCTGTAAGTAAAGCCACCGCTCTGAGGCTGCTCTGTCCTTGGTTATCATGCACATGGAGTTGGTGAATCTCTCTTCCAAGACTGCACACCAACCTAGAAACTGGACAATGTTCCTTATTGTTTGTTAGTTGTCTGATGGCTCTGAGAGGGGGAAACTAGCGTCTTTTCAAATATTTTCTCTTGAGCTCAACTGGGATAGCTGGATGTTCAACCCCATAGAACAAAGCTGCTTAAATGTTCAAAACTTCAGCAGTCCGTGTGTACAGTGACGACAAGATGACGGCTAAGACAGTGAGGACAGGGACCCTCAAGTGTAGTAGGGATCTCAGAAGTATGCTAGCCCAACCTAAGGCTGGATGTGATGCTAGGGAATACATAATGTGTAAGTGATGAGGAAAGCCATGTGTTCCATAAAAATAGAATGAATGGCACAGGAAGAAATAAGATGGATTTCTTACACAGTGAAAAAGCTCTGTAGGGAGAAATGTCCAGAAAAAGGCAGCAGCAAATGGTTCTGCAAGTACAAGAGTAATGAAAATAAATACAGCTTACAAGCCTAATGAAGGACATTTCAGAGCAGGTTGAGACCCTAACTGATACAAATGAGGATCATTAGCTTCCCTGGGCTCTCCTGTTCAGTGTAGAATGAGAACTGTGCAAATAGAAGGAGATGACCAGGGCCATAATGGTGGAGTTATAACCCCACACCAGACCTGGTCTTTTAATAAGAAGAGCCATTTTCATCTCCAGTCTCAAAGCCACTTGAGGGCCTGAAGACCATCAATACAGATGACACTTAGCTGTCCTCATCCAAGGATAACTAATGTTTTCTGAGCCACCCACTTCTCTTCCCTCCCAATGTGCACGAGTACTTCCATAAATCCTGGGAACTAAGGATGATTTCAGATTCGATTCTCTCTCAGGCTGCGATCAAGCATACTGATTATAATTGTAAAGCATCTACTCTGTGTAGGCATTGCATGGAGTATTTCACATGCATTATTTAACTTAATCCTATCCACAGGGCTGAGGGATAGATATTATCAATGCCCCCATTTTAAAGATAAGGGTAACTGAGGTTCAGGGAGGTTGAGCCTTGCTCAAAGTCAAATGGTAAGTGATGAGTCAGAGAGTAAAGTAGAACACCAGCTTTGACAGGTTGCGTTTAGGGTCAGCATCTGTGAAGAGAGGACAGTGGCCATGTCAGAGAAAACAGGAAAGGAAGAATGATTCTACGTAAATAAATGACCTGCCCCAGGGCTCAGGGGCAGAAAAGAACCTGGAAGCTGTGAGGCCCTTTCCAGGTATCTACTTCTGACTAACAATCAGCCCCAGAAATGTGATTTAAGACAATAACAACTGGGGGGGGCGGAGCCAAGATAGCAGACTGCAGCCAGCTTTTTACAGAAGCTCCCGTCCAGAAGGAGGCTGAAAGGACAGAAGTTTAGCTACTTAGCTGATGGTCTGGAGCAGAGCCAAGAGAGAAGAATGAGGAGCACACTTCAACCTTCCTGAGGCGAGCTG
>CAUYQV010067444.1:0-28905 GCA_963574575.1 Galagoides demidoff
ACTGGGTGTGAGGGAGGGGAGGGGAGAAGGGCGGATGAGTGGAGGGAGGGTGACTGGAAAGATCACCTATATGGTCTGTCTAACAAGGGTACAAGTGAATTTTTCTAGAACTAGAGTATAAATGTTTTAACACAATAACTACGTAAATGACACAAAGTCTATGTTAACCAGTTTGATGAAAATATTTCAAATTGTATATGAAAACACTACACTGTACCCCATGTTTGCATTAATGTATACAGCTATCATGTAATTAAAAAAAAGATGATGATTTGGTTTTTAATGTGTAGGTTTAAATCTGTGTTTTCTATTCTGTTACATTGATTTATATGTCTATTTTTATAAAAGTGTAAGCTATTTGGTTATAGTGTATTTTAAAGTCAGGTAGCGTGATGCCTCTAGCTGTATTCTTTTTGCTTAGAATTGCTTTGACTATTTGGGATCATGTGTGGCACCATATAAATTTTAGGATGCTTTTCTATTTCTGTGAAGAATTCTACTGACATTTTTATAGGGATTGAATTGGATCCTGACGTTGTCATTTTAGCAATATTAATCCTTCCAATCCATGAACATCAAATATATTTCTCTTTTTTGTTTTCTCTTCTATCCTTTCCTTAGTATTTTATAGTGTTCCTTGTATAGATCTTTAGTGAGATTGATTCCTAGATATTTTATATTTTTTGTAGGTATCACAAATGTGATTATTTTCTTGATTTCTTTTCAGATTGTATGCTTTGGGCATATATAAATGCTACTACTTTTTGTATGTCAATTTTATATCCTGCAATTTTACTGAATTTGTTTATCAGTTCCAACAGGTAGAACCTTTAGATGTTTCCAAGATTGTATTATCTGTGAAAAAGACTACTTTGACTTCTCTGTTCCAGTTTAGATGTCCTTTATTTCTTTCTCTTGCCTAATTGCTCTGGCCATAACTTTCATTATTATATTGAATAATAGCAGCAAAATTGAGCATCCTTGTTTTGTTCCAATGTTTACAAGAAAGACATTCAATTTTTCTCTATTCAGTAAAATGTTAGCTATGGCCTTGCCATATATGGCTTTTATTATTTTAAGGCATGTTCTTTCTATACCCATTTTGATGAGATATTTTATCATAAAGAAATGTTAAATATTATCAAATGCTTTTTCAGCAATTATGAAAATACTGGTAACAGCTTTTGTTCTTGATTTTGCTAATGTGATGTATTGTGTTTATCAACTGGCATATGTTGAACCATCCTTGCATCTTTGGGATGAATCCTACTTGATCATAATGAGTAATCTCTTTAATGTGTTGTTTAATTTGGTTTGCTAGTATTCTGTTGAGGATTTTTGCAGCTATGTTCACTATTGATATTGGCCCATAGCTTTCTTTTTTGTTATGTCTGTGTCTGGTTTTGACAATAGGGTAAGAATGGCCTCATACAATGAATTTAAGCATATTCTATACTCTTCATTTTATTTGAAGACTTTAAGTAAGATTCCTAATAGTTTTTAATATATTTGGGAGGATTACACAGTAAAGCCAGTAGGTCCTGAGCTTTTCTTTGAGGGCAGAATTTTTATTATGGCTTTCATTTCCATTACTTATTAATAAGTTGCTGAGGTTTTCCTTTGCTAGTGGCACAGTCTTTCTTGGTTGTATGTGTCCAGAAATATATCCATCTTTTCCAGGGTTTCCAGTGATTATGGCATATATTAAATGGTTGTTCAGAATACTGTCTAATGATTCTGTGTTATTTCTGAGGTCAAAGTTGTTATGTCTCCTTTTTCATTTCTGATTTTATTTGCAGGGTCATTCTTCTTTTTTTATTAATTAATCTATCTAAAGGTTTATCTATTTTCTTTACCTTTTCAAAGAAGTTTTAATTTAATTTATTATACATATAATCAACTTCACAAATTAAGGCCTCAACTTCATTTATTTTTTCTCTTATATATATTTTTGTTCTCAACGTCATTTATTTCTTCTCTAATCTTTATTATTTCTTTTCTTCTACTAATTTAGGGTTTGGTTTATCTTGCTTTCCTAGATCCTTGAGGTGCATTGTTACATTTTTCACTTGAAGTCTTTCTACTTTTTGGATATAGTTGCTTACTGCTATAAACTTCTCTTTTAGCACTTTTAATATATGCCATAGATTTCTGTTATGTTGCATTTCTATTTTTCACTTGTCTCAAGATTTTTTTTAATTGTCTTCTTAATTGCTTCATTGAAGCATTGGTTATTCAAAAGCATATTATTTAATTTCTATGTGTCTGTGTATTTTCCAAGGTCCTTCTTGCTGATTTCTAGTTTATGCCATTGTGCTCAGACAAGATACTAGATATCAATTCTGTTTTTTTAATTTGTACAAACTTGTTTTGTGATCCACTTGTAAGTCCTTAGTATTGAGCCATTTTAAATTATTTATATTACATGGCATTAAATTTCCAAAAAGTTAAGAAAGAAAGGGAGCACATTTGAACTACTGGCTACTAATTAAATAGTATACTGGCTACTAATTAAATAGTAGAGGTTACTCATTACTAATTAAGAAATGGGATATAAATTTTTGCCTGACCTACACTTAAAGAAATATAATAGACTAATAGACTGATTTTCTGCCTCTAATAATTTGTGAAGAATTTCAGACTATTTTTCTGCTTTCTGGTCTGAACATACTCTTCACTGGTTAGCTTTATTTTATCAACACAGCTCAAGGTTTTATCTGAATTATATTTCATATCAATGCTTATCATGGGTAATAAGCTTAATTTCTTTCAGTGGCTGAGCTGATGTGTTTGGTTGGAAAGACTACACTGGGAACTATCCAGGCTCCAAATTAGGTTTTTATTACCCTCTAAGCCACTTTTCCATTCCTCATGCTTCTTGATACCAAATTTCTGATAATAAAATATGTCAAAATTGAATGAAAACTTGTTCATTCGGCAAAAGAAATGTATAGCTCATTTTTAATATTAATTCCATTATGAAAAGGTTATGAAATGCTGCCATTTTAGAAACCACAGCCAACACTTCAACACTGCACTAAGACGATCATTTTAGGATAATGTACCTCCTTCATTATTTTCCAATATCCAAAAAAGAAAAGAATCAGAATTAGAGCAGTACATTTTCTTTGATTTTATAGTTTTGAAACAGATAAACTGAGTGTTTTGGCTTACTATATTTATTGAGTTACAAAAATTCCTTAAATCAACTACAAATCAATTATTTTTTACTGAATGTAATAGGGGAGAACAGAAGAAATGATTTCCAATATGGTTCCTGTCTACAAATATTTTACCTTACATAACAATGCATTGTCCAATATTTGATATAACTGTGCATTACTCAGGTAAAAGTAAATATTACACTGTTTTTCCCATTTCACACTCACTGATCAGAGAAGCAGGAGACTCAGAATAGCTTTCTGGTGTCCAACATAGACAATCCATTGGTGGGTAACCGAATACTGGCTATGTTAGGCCAACCAACAGAAGTCACCGAGTACACTAAGAAGGAATAGATGAACTGGACAGAACTAATCCAATCACCATAAAAATGTCAAAGATTTTGCACATGAGTTGATTTAAGGTTGTCATTTGCATACTCTAATTATGCAAAAATTTATTATCAGAGCTATGAGATTTGAACATGAGCCCTCCACATAGAGAACACATATTTTGAGGCAGATAGCATTCATTGTATCTGCTCATAGCATCTGTTATCTGATGTTATGTACCCCAGAGTCCTTTTTTTAGATAGAAATATTGAATTCAGGCACCATGATGATGTTCCAAAAATTCACACACACACGCAAAAAAAATACACTGGAATGTAAGAGATATCCTGAGGCTAAAGAAAGGTAGAGGCCATAGGACAAAGTTGGTGCAGAAAGTGGTTTGATGGTGTGACAGTGTTGGAGAAATGTTCATGATTTATTCTAAAACCCAGGAAAATTTTTAAAAATTGTAAAAAGTTCTAAGGATATTTTTTACCACACACATTAATAAGGCTGCACCATCAGTGTGTATTAAGAAAGTGTTTACACAAAATGATTAGCTGAGTGCAGACTTGATATATATTTAAGGAAAGATTTCTTTTGATAGTCAATTCCAATTTAATACATTCCCTTAGACACCTGCCTGGGGAAATGAAATCCCTCCTGATCTGTCATTCTGAAGGAATGATCCACTAATTCTACCAAAGATCGTGGTGGAAAAACTCACACAAGTAGGCTTTGATTCCCATGGTTTTTAACCTTTTGCAGATAAATAAGGAAACAAAGACATACTTGGCTAAAAATCTGGCATTCTGGGCAGTTGGTCCTGGAAGAGACGAAGGCCCAGTGGGTCCTGATACCAATGGGGACTGTCCATAACACTTGCTTGAGGGTGACCAGAACCCACCTTCACATCACCCACTCATCTGTTTCCCACGGTTTCTTCTTTACTCCTTGGCATAACTGGTGGGTCAGTGGGGACAGACTCCCGGTTGACCCATGACCACATGGACTGACCCTCCCTATGGATGGATGTTTCTCTGTGGCAGGGAAGCCTTCATGCTCATGCGCTCTTCAGAATTCCATTTCAGTTCCTTTAGAACCTTGGTACCACACAAGCGCACACATATTTCAATGCTCCTTTTCCCTCCAATATGAATGCTAGTTCTAGTCAGAATCTTCTTAAACACGCTTAGTGAGACACCCCTACAAAAGCGAAGACATCCAGATACCTCGTGTAAACAGCATAGAAACATGGTCAGTGTGAAAGGGGGGGTCCAAAGGACATGCCCAAGTGTCTGAGGACTGTGGCCTTCCCATGCAGCAGAGGCTGCCCCAGTGTCCCAGAGCTCCTTAGAAGTCACAGAGTCCATACTAGTCAGAGGTGATGGTTTCATCAAAGCTACTCATCCCTGAAGCTATGGGAAGGCCAAAGGCTGTGCAGCATATGGAAGTTCTGGTCTTTCCTTTCCTGTAAAATGTCAGTGCATTCTTGAACTGAACTTAGATACTGAATAAGTCTAGACTAGATGGTGAAAAGATCCTGACCAATGCTAGGAGTCTCTTGCAAAGAATTTAAATGTATGACTAACACCAGCTTCCTGATGAAAACCAGCCAGACCTCAACTGTATCTAGAAATAAGCTTAGAAAGAAAATGATGAGAAGGCGACAGCCACATACACCTAAGGTGGCGGGTTCGAATTCCCAGCCCGGGCCCATCAAACAACAATGATGGCTGCAACTAAAAAATGGCCAGCGCTATGGCAGGCACCTGTGGTCCCAGCTACTTGGGAGGCTGAGGCAGGAGACTCGCTTGAGCCCAGGAGTTGGAGGTTGCTGTGAGCTATATTGCCATGGCACTCTACCCAGGGGGATAGCTTGAGGCTCTGTCTCAAAAAAAAAAAAAAAAAGATTACTGTCTTTTGGCATTAGGTTCCTCTTAGAGTAAGGTGACCAGATTTTAACATTGGTAAAGCAGGACACCATTGACTGGGGGCAAGGGGGTGCCTGGGGTGGCGTGGCGAGCCCTGACAACAATGCAAACTTTGATAAGCAATTCTTGATAATCAGTGCTCAACAATTATTTGTTATTATTAAAGTTTAACATTATAAAATTAACAAAAATAATATAAAACTCATATCCTGGTGAAATAGCCACATGGCAGCCAAAAACCATATATTCCCTTCCTGATCTCCTGCGTTCCCTAGCTTGTCATGCATTCTTTCCAAAAATCGGGACTTTTTTAAAGCGCCGCAGGATGTGGGACAAATTGTTAAAAATCAATCCAAAAGAGGGACGTCTGGTCACCTTATCTTAGAGGGATTAAATTATTTGGTTCAGCTTAAAAGTATTAGTCTTGATTATACCTTTTGTAGCAAAAAGAAAAAAAATAAGTTAAAGATAATAAGTCACATAAAAATTAACCCATGATGGGATGGTGCCTATTGCTCAGTGGGTAGGGCACTGGGCCCATATACTGAGGGTGGCAGGTTCGAACCCAGCCCCAGCCAAACTGCAACAACAACAACAAAAATTAACCCATGACATGTACCCCCAAAGATTTTTCTTTGGAACCCCAGCCCTGGCCTAAAGAAGAGCTGCTTATGAAGGAGGTGCCAGTGGAGGGGGCGGACACCATGCCACAGCCCACCATGTGTTCCACCACTGGTTAAAATACTTAGAATACATCCAAAAGTATTCTAAAGCAATTGCTCTTCTAGTTTTAATTTGTCACACAAAGCTCTAAATGGCCAAAGCTGCAACATTTATGGCAAATAAAACATAGGAAGTCATACTGGATTTGAACACAAAGTATAAAATAAATATTTATGAGTTTATACTGATAAAAATAAATAATCAGGTAAATGGATAGGAAGGAAATATATGACTTTCCCTTGTAGAAAAATTTCAGATAATTCATATAGATTCATGTAATGACTTTCCACAAAGAAGTGCAGTGTGGAAAGGGGGTGGGGGAATAACTTTGTGGTAAAACAACCTAACAACAATCTCCACCACATGATCAAGGTCGGCATCCATAGTAATAAATTATGTTGATAAATGTGTCCTTGATATGATGTGAGGAAAATAGTGCTTCTGTGCTTCTGCAGTTTTCTTCTAAAAACTCATAAATCCAATCTATAATGAGAAAAATATCAGACAAATAATAATTGAAAGGCATTCTACAACATACATGACCAGCTCTCCCCAAACTGTCAGTGTTATCAAAGCCCAGTCTAAGAAACATCACAGCCAAGAGGAGCCTATGAGGAAGAAATGCAATGTGGGTTCTTAGAACAGAAAAGAACATTAGAGAAACTTTGCGAAAACCTAAATAAAGAATGGATGCTAGTAATAAAGAGAAAGAGAGTGAGAAACAGGGAGAAAGATAATTCAGAATAACATCCTTTGAATGAAATCTTGGAGAAAAATAAGGGACTATTAGGCAGGTTTGTAATACTGACATGAAAATTGGGGGGGAGGTTCTTTCTCCAGTTATTACATGAAATTAATTAAGAAATACCTTGGATACCATTTAGTAAGCCTTTCCCATCAAGTCCAGTGGCGCTTTCTTGAAATATTAATATCCTCTTTCCTAGGGGAAATAATGTAATTATCTTGGCTTAGAAAAGATGTGAGTATGTTGGACAGTAAAATGCAGCAAACACATGCTGTATGGTGGTGAAATTTTTTTTCCAGAGAATTGATACGGTGGACTGAAGTGTCACTGAAAACTCAACCTAGGAACAGTTGGGGAATAATCCAGCTAAATTTCATGAAACAATCACACCACACTTGAGGAATACATGGGGTGCAGCCTGGAGGCTCCACTGGAAAGACCCTGAAGGTCATTCATTAACATCTGACTTCCCAGAGCCCACCTGCCATTTTAATTTTAATTTTAATACAGAGTTGTTTTTGCAAATTTTGGCACAGGAAGTCAACAAGATTCACTGCTAAATATAACACATGCATTTTCCTAACACTTTTTAAAACTTGTTTCTTTAAATTGTGCAGAATAGAAATATATAACTAATAAAAATCTGTTTCTAAATATCCATATATTTTCCCAAATCTGAAGGTTCATTTATCAATAAGAACATGTTTCCACCTCTACCCAGGCCTCTAACACAATGCCCAGTGACATCAGAATAACATTTTCAAATTCATTCTTACTTCCAACAATTATTCAAACAACTTATGTTTGAATATGTTATCAGTTGTTTGTGAGAAATGCATCTTTTTCTGGGGAGCTCTGTGAATGGTGTTGTAAAACTCTAAAATGTTTATCAGTGATCAGTGTTGAGCCCACAAGGCTCATTACATCCTTACTTCTACTTCCTATGGTGCATCTGAAAACATCTGAGGCTACATGCAGGGAGAAGTGGGGCTGAGCAGACTGAGCAGAGGGAAGGCAGCTCAGAGATAGAAGGAAAGAACCAGAGCTGAGCATCACCTGCTCCCCTGGCCGCAAGGTGCAGCAGGGTACAGGAGGAACACTTCATGTGGAAAAGACAACAATGGGCTCCAGAGAGCCAGCCGATTTACACATCATCACTGCTGTTGATTGGGGCTCATTGCCATACATTAGTTGCAGGGAGACAGACAATAAAACCTTAATTTTCATTAATGTCAGTTCTTTCAACTTTCCATAACATGGAAGACAAAATGTTGTTTTCAGTTATAGTTCAGCACTTCCAATACTTCCCCCCATTTGCATCATAAATGCTCAAGACTTTTCTTGGCAGGGAGAGAGGAGGCGTGAAGTCAATCCAAAAGCTAAACAGGTGGTTACTTATAGACTACATCTTCAGAACCTTATGGTGGAGAGGTCAGGTGGCTTCCTGGCCAACAGCGCGGCCAAGAGCTCCCTGGAATGCCATGAAATGCAACAGTCAGCATCAGGCTAGTTTTGCAGCTTCTCCATGTCGGTGGCTCTGCTCTGTGCCCTCCCTCCACCAGTGAGGACACAGCAAGAGTGTCAGGACCACAGTGGAGCCTTACTGTGACCAACTGCCACCTCTGCAGGTGCAGGCCAGGTGGGGTCCCTGGGCTTCCCCAGGCAAGAGTCACTCCAAGCCCAAACAAAGATGGCTTCCAAGAATCCACAGTATTATTCCTACAGGGTACGATGGAAGATTCATTGTTTGGCCGCATTGATTTTCTTCATTTTATCAAATATTATAGACCCAAGCACTCCTTATGGAGGGGGAATAGCAGCTTTCAGATAAAATGCCTATTATTTTAGGCATTTGAAATTTAGGCACTTGAAATTCTCATTCAAAAGTGAGAAGATGAAAAAAAGTAAGAAGATATTCCTATTTCCAAAGACCTTTAAATAAAAGACTATTTTTTTTTAAAGAAGACTATTACTGGCTCGGTGGCTGTAAGTCAGCCACTAGGGCACCAGCCACATACACTGGAGCTGGCAGGTTTGAACCCAGCCCAGGCCTGCCAAATGACAATGACAACAACAACAACAAATAGCCAGACTTTGTGGTGGGTGCTGTAGTCCTAGCTACTTGGGCTGAGGCAAGAGAATCGCTTAAGTCCAAGAGTTTGAGGTTGCTGTGAGCTGTGACACCATAGAACTCTACCTAGGGCAGCACAGTGAGACTGTCTCCAAAAAAAAAAAAAAGGCTGTTATCTAAGAAAACTATGGCTCAGTAAAATAATCCACTTATTAGAGGTAACAGATGGAATACAGTCGTAAATGTCACGCTGTGACCTACAGTGTTTCCTGTGGCTAGCACAGCTGCAGTCCGATATTGGAGACTGAATTTTCACTCTATTGTATGTAGCATTTTATTGCTTTTAAGGGATATAATTTTTAGCAGGGATGGGCACTCATGACTTGAAGTGTGCTTGCAATGTATCATACTTTATCTCTGAAGCCTCAAGAATGTAAGGAGAAACAGAGAATAGGCCTTAGGACACTGGGAAATCATGAGAGATCAAAATATAAAAGTTAGTACAATCTATCAGAATAATCAAAAACTATAAACTAGGCTTTAGGATAGGTTTTGTAATAACATATGGATAAAAACAGCTGTTTCTTTCCTCTGGAATCAAGTTTCATGCTTAAATTCCTGAAAATGTTAAGTTAAAAATACTCAATAAGTAGAGTTTGAGAAAGAGACTTGGTGTTAGAACTCAAGTTCTCTCCCAAGGTACTGTCCTGGTAGAGTGTATTTTCTCATAATGTTTTACCCCAGATCATTCACTTCCCTAAGGACTTGTCTAGTAACTGAATTGGCAGACACTTTTGTACTCTATTTTTGTACGATTTTCATGAAAATTTCAAGAGAATCTAAGCATTGTTTATTGTAATAGCAAACTCATAAAATTATTCTTTTCAAATTAAAAGACACTTAAAATGTTACCAACTGTCACCCAGTGAAGTTGAACAGACATATAAGTAGATGTGTGACTATCACAGGAAGGTACATTCATAAGAATTCTTGAAAGAATTTTCCCAAATAAATTCTCCAAATTTCAAATACTTAAACTCCTTTTCATTTGTAACATGTGCTGTTTGTTTGAGAATGACTGTATTTTGTCTGGATTCTGGATTATGTATGACCTTCCTTATTCAGGGTCATCAAGGTAAGCTGAAATTCCAAATAACTTCACTTTCACGGGTGGAAGGTAAGTAATGAGAGGACTGAGAAAATGACTAAGCATGGTTGGCATAGGCTGGTCAAAAGAGAGAAAGTTCTAAGAGATTTGTGAATGGTCAGGGGACAGATTAGTGCCACCATAGTCCTCTGTCCATGTGGCAATAAGATTTCTGACTAACTCGAAAAACTCCTGAACCCCCAAAGAGAACTGAGACTAGTTAGATGAGTGTCTGGATTCCTCAAGTGAAAGTGGCCATATAGCCCTCATGTTAGGATTACATCTAGACAAATCCACTTTATTGGTCCAGAAGTTCACTTGGAAAGTTATCAAGAACGAATAGATAGTCATGAATGTTTTAAAAAAAGAAGCAGCATGCTTTAAACAGGGGAAAGTGGAAGCTGCACTGTAAATGAGTTGATATTCCTCCTCCTTGCAGTCCAGCAGCCCGAGTGTTGGGGAACATGAAGGATGCATTAGTAACTCATGATGCTTCATGTCCCAGCTCTTTTGCCTAATCCATGTGAGGAGCTAGTGGTTTCTGGGTTGTGGATTAATCAGAGGCCAAAGGGGTAAAGACAAACTGATTGGAAGGAACATTAATTACAAAGGGAAATCATGTAGGAAAACAGAAACGGAAGCACAACACTCCCAAAGACTGTTAAGAGAAATTATCAAATGATTAAGAAAATCATATTTAGTTTTCTTAGTCCAGAAGAATCCCCTTTACCTATGTATGTGAAAGGGGAGGTTGGAAGAAGTGCCTTGATGTCTTTTTATTTACATCGACTCCTCTTGTGTAGACACATAGAGGCTACCAGCTACTCTGTGCTGGCCACTGGGATTTATGCACATTCGCCAGTTGAAATGTTATAGCAAACTCACAGATTGGAAGAATCAATATTGTTGATTCCATACTGTTCCCTTCTTCATACTGAAGAATCAATATTGTTAATTCCATATTGTTCAATGTCCATACTACCCAAAGCAATCTATAGATTCAATGTAATCCTCATCAAAATACCAATGACATTCTTCATAAAAGTAGGGAAAAAAAATCCTAAAATTTATACAGAAACACCAAAAACCCAGAATATCTAAAGCTATCCTAAGCAAAGGAAACAAAACCAGAGTAATTACATTAGCTGACTTCAAATTATACTATACAAATTATACTATACTATACCTGATTTCGGTTATAGTATAGAAGTTCTATACTTCTCTTTGTCTATATTTTTGTTACATAAACAAAACAGCATGGTAGTGCCATAAAAATAGACACATAAACAAATAGAAGAGAATAGAGAAATTAAAAATAAATTCACACCTCTATACTGAACTTACCTTCAACAAAGGGGCCATGAACATACAGTGGGAAAAGGAGAGTCTCCTCAATAAATGGTGAAAAAAAAACAATTATCCATAAACAGAAGACTGAAACTAGATCCTTATCTCTAACCATGTACAAAAATAAAATCAAAATGAATTAAAGACTGAAATCTAAGACATAAAACTACTAAAAATAAAATGTTGAGTAAAGTCTTCAGGATATTGGTCTAGGCACAGAGTTCTTGAGTAATACCCCCCAAAGCACAGGCAACCAAAGCAAAATTGGACAAATGAGATCACATCAAGTTAAAAAGCTTCTGCACAGCAAAAGAAACAATCAACAAAGTGAAGAGACAACCCACAGAAATGGGAGAAGATATTTGTAAATAACTCTCAGTCTAGAAAATAGAAGGAGCTCCAGCAACTCAAAAGGAAAAAATAAAAAAAGATCTGATCAAGAAATGGACAAAAGATCTGAGTAGACATTTCTCAAAAGAAGACATCAAATGGCCAACAGGTATATGAGAAAATTTTCAACATTGCTGGTCATGAGAAAAATGCAAATCAAAACTACAATGAGATATCATCTCATCCCAGTCAAAATAGTTTTTCTCAATGGAGACTTTATCTCCTTCATGTTTACATGGATGGAACTGGAAAATGTGCTTCTTAGCAAAGTATCTCAGGAATGGAAGAAAAAGTATCCAGTACTACTTTTAATAAAATAGTGAGGAATAAATAGTTTTCTTCTTCCAGATCATGAAGAAAAAGCTTTCAGTTTTCTCTAGTCAGTATGGAGTTAGCTGTGGTCTATCATATGTGGCTTTTATTGTGTTGAGTAGGTTTCTTCTATACCTACTTTATTGGGGTTTTATAGAGTTATGTTAAATTTTATCAAGTACTTTTTTTCAATCTATTGAAATGATGATAATTCACTTTTCCTTTGATTCTGTAATGGATGTATTATGTTCATTGACTTTTATATATTGAACCATCCTTATATCCCTGAGTCGAATCCCAATTTGAATGATCTTTTTACTTTGCTGTTTAATTCAGTTTTCTAGTATCTTGTTATGCATTTTTTCAGTGTATTCATCAGTTACTTACTCTTCAGTTTTGTAGAAAAGTTTGAAAAGGATTAATATTAGTTCTTATTGGTAGAATTCATGAGAGAATCCACCAGGTCCTTGGCTTTTCCTTGTTGGAACACTTTTTTTTAAATTAGTAATTCAGTATCAATTCTTGTTATTCATTTGTTCATATTTGCCATCTTCATGATGTAGGATAAATAAGTCTAGGATTATTTTTTTCTCTCATTTGAAATATTTCACTCTATTCTCTTCCTACATGGTTTTTAAGAAGTCATAGGTAATTCTTATCTTCATTCTGCAAAAAGTAATACGTTTTTTCCTTTGACACCTTTCTTTTTTCTTAAATTTTGATGTTCTATAGCTTTAATGTAAAATGCCTAGATGTAGTTTTTTTGTTTGTTTGTTTTTGACATTTATCTTCTTATTGTTCTTTAGCTCTCTGTATCTATGGTTTTGTGTTTCTCTTAGTTTGGACAGCTGTACTAGAGTATCAAATAGTGAGTAAAGGACAAACATTTATTTTTTATGGTTTTAGAAGCTAGAAACCTGAGATCAGGGTGCCAATATGTATTATTGATGAAGATCCTTTTCTTTGTTTAAAAACTCCCATTTCTGTTTTTTTTATTATGTTTCCACCTGACAAAAAGCAGTCAGAAATAAAGCTATCTTTCTGTGTCTCTTCTTATAAGGGCACTAATCATCCTCATGAGGGCTCCACCATCAAGACCTAAGTCCTTTTCCCACAGCCAACGTCCCTATGCCGTTTCCTTAGATATTAGGCTTTAGAATTTAAATTAGCACAGAAGGACACAAGTGTTCAATATACATCAGTATCTGACATTCATTTGGAAAAATTCTCAGTGAATATTGTACAAATATTTGTTCTATTCCCTTGTTCTCTTGATATTCCCATTATGTATATGTTACACCTTTCATAGCTGTCCTGCAGTTCTTGGATGTTCTGTTTGTTTTATCTTTTTAGTTCTGTTTTGGAAGAAAAGAGAAAATACTTAGAGATTCTTTCCTTAAGTTGTTTGGTGTGCTAATGAGCCCAACAAATATATTCTTCATTTCTGTTATAGTACCTTTGATCTCTAGTAATACTTTCCAGTTCTTAGAATTTTCTTCTTTGTTCTTATACTGCCCATCTGTTCTTTCATGCTGTCTACTTTATCCATTGTGGCCTTTATCATATTAACCATAGTTGTTCTAAATTTTCAGTCTGGTAAATCTAACATTCCTGCCATATATGAGTCTGACTCTGATGTTTGCTCTATCTATTCAAATTGAGTTTTTTTGTCTTTTAGTGTGACATGAAAGACTTGTAATTTTTTTCTTGGTAGTTGAAATGGTATACTTGGAAAAGGAAAATGAGGTAAACAGACTTTTAGTAATGTTATAGTAAGGTGTAGAAGGAGGGAAGTTATTCTGAATAGGTTTCAGTCTTTTAGTGGCCCTGTGTGCCTCAGGCCTATAAACTTCACCAAATGCTTCTAAGTTCCCCTTTCCCCTTAGGTGAAACTGGATGGACTTGGGCATTTTCCTCCTCATATGAATTAGAGTATGAAAAAATAATATTTCAGGCTCTGAAAAAAGCTTATCTTGAGGGTAAGCCTTCTTAAAATGAACAGAATATGCTGGTGTATTATAAAACTGTTCTTTTTTCCTCCCCTTGCCAAAGGCACAAGAGAATTTTTCTCAAATATTCACCATGAGGACATAAAAGTGTTTTTGGAAGTAACAATCACCAGAGTATGAAGAATTCCCTGCCCCATGTCTGTGTCCTCCTAGAGTTTTTAATCTTTCATATTTGTCCACACAGAGTCTCCAATAAGTCATCAATTACTGCTCAAGTTTTCCTAACCTGGCTCTGGTTCCTATGTAGGTTTTTGCCTGTGAGTTTCTACTCTGGCAAGATTCTGCTCTGGTAAGTTGGATTCTCTGCATCCAGGCTATTAGTCTCTACAGTTTTAGGGAGTAGCAGTTTTCCTTGTGACCTTGCATCACTTATAGGTTTAACAAGAATTGTTGACTTTTTCGTTTGTTCATTTTTTCATGTGATGTTAGGATGCAGTGTCCATTTGCAATATCCTTACATGGCAAAATGAAAATCAGTTTTTTTCTAGGTAAATTGTAAAATAAGCTTGTCAAGGTCTAACAGTACCAATCCTGAAATGTTGATTGGGATTGTATTGAATCTATAGAAGATGTACAGTGACATTTTTATACTGTTTAGTTCTCTAATTCATGAACATTTCTATTTATATCCTCTCTAATTTTCTCTAATTTTATTCTCAACTTGTATATAGAAATCTTGAACTTCTTTTAATAGATTTTTTCTAGTTAGTTGATTTATGTGTGTCCTAGTATAAATAGTGCTTTTTCACTTATTATATATGTTTTTTCTCAGTACATAATAATACAATTGGTTTTTGTTTATTAATATTTCCTAAAACAAACTTATATCCTAAATTTTTATAGTTTCTTTGAGATTTTGTGTATACATAATTATAGCATCTGTAAGTGGTAGTTTGAACATCAGTACACACTAAAGAGAGTTGATAACATTGGATTTCTTTATCTGATCTTTAATTTTGAAGAAAATTTTTTTTCCATTTCACCATTAACTATTATAGTTTCTATGTGAATTATGTAGATTTATTTTATCATATTAGGGGTATTAATGATGTTCCTTCATAGTTTGCTTCAATATGATTTATTTGTTTTAATCTGACTAGTTGTGATTGTTTTTTAAAATACCTTTGTTGCACTTTTTGTGATGGTCAGGTAATTCTTTTTATTTTTACTTTGTCTTCTATAGAGGTGATTGATTTTCCTTATAACCAACTTTACCTTCCTAGAATTAAACTCAACTTGTTTGTGACATATTTTGGTATTTTAATTGCATTTTTATTACTGTTTTGTTTATGATTTTTAAATCTAAGTTCATGAAGAGATTGGCCTTTATACATTTTTTTAATAATATGCTAGTGGATTATCTTCAGAAAACAATAAAAGAGAAAAATTTTTCCTCATTTTACTGTATCTGAAACATTTATGTAACATTGGAATTGTTTACTTCTTAAATATTTGGAATAGTTCACTAATTATGCCATCTGGTACTGCAGATTTCTTTATGTATAAATTTTCTTTAAAATATATGTCTGTTTAGATTTTGATTTTTCTTTTATGTAATATTTGTTCTTTGTGTTTTTTCCCATAGGATTGTTCTTATTTCACCTAAATTTTTAGATAGTGGTATAAGCTGTCTGTAATATTTTCTTACTATCTTCCAAAAATATGTGAAAATTGTATATAAATTGTCTGTAATATTTTCTTATCTTCCAAAAATACATGTCATGATCTCTATTCATAATTTTTCTTTGTTTTTTGCTGTTAATCTGTCTTGTAATTTTTCAATTTAACCTTTTAAGAAAACCAATTCTTTCGTTTCTTAATTTTCTCTAACATATTTTCTATATAAATTTCTTTGTTAATTTGTATTATTTTTCTCTTTTAGATTTAATTACTTTTCATATGAATGTTTAGTTTATTAATTTTAATCCATTATTTCCTTTGTATGCATTTAAGTATGAATTTCCCTTCAGTCCAAGCATTAGGAATAACTCACAGGATTTAATATGTTATGTTTAATCATTCATTAAAAAGAAAACTTTTAATTTTTCATCATGATTTTTTTATTTGACATGTAGTTTATTAAAATGCGTATACTTGGCACGCAAACTGTTGATAATTTTGTAGTTAAAAGTTTTTATGTTTTTCTTTAATTTCTAGTTTAGCTCCCTTGACATCAAAGAACATATTTTATGTTATTTAAAGCCACTGGCATTTGTTGAGATTTGCATAAACAATTTATTATATGGTCATGTTTTTGAACATGTTTTATATGTATCCTGAAAATGTTCAGTATAGCATTCTGCGTATTTCAAACAGATCAGATGGTAGTTTCTCTGGGGTAAGTGAATTGGAGCCAGAATTTGCCTGAGTTTTAAAAAGCAGTGTAAAACTAGGAAGGGGAGAGGAAATGCAGCCCAAGTTATTAGGTTGTGAGCTGGTGTGCAGGTTTGAGAAAGGATTTCTCTAGGCAAAGATTAGGATATAAAGAAATTTATTTACTTTTCCCTGGGAAGAAGGGGAAGGACCAGCACAAAGATGGAAAAGAAAACCAGCTATTGAGGCTTTTTAAAGGTATAGTTGAAAAGCTGCTCGTCCACTTCTGTCTTTCTTTTAGGTGGCAGGAAGATACAGAAAGTGAAGCTGGGCCAGGTTGTCAAAGTCAAAGAGCTGGCTCACCTGTCTTTCTTTGGAGATGGGATTATCATAGGACATGTGGCTCTGCCTTCAAGATATATGAGTGAGACCCATTCCTCTGTTTTTCAGAGAATCTCTGTACAAGCAGATTCCCAAAGAACAATTATACAATTATAAAGAAAAATATTGCATCTCTTTTCCATCCGTTCCATTCTTTTCAGAACTTGTTCAAAACAGAACTCTTGCCAGAGTACCTGTTAGGAGAACTCATAGGATAGATCTTTAACTGTGACTAGGAAATTGCAGGATTAGGTAGTCTGTTAGTTCTGCAAATCAACTTTCACAAGGGAGTTTGGATCCTAGATTTCTACAAAAAGCTAGAACACTCTTACTGGTGAATTAGCAAAACAAAATACTTGCTCACAAAAAAAATAACAAGAAAAACCTACCTATTTCAGCTTTGCATTTACATCAAGCAGGAGAAAACAAAAAAGGAACATGTTCCACTTAGATGAGTTTAGGAATAGATGTCACTATCAAAATTTACTGAAAATGTGACAAACGGTTCTACTATGCCCACAGGTCTGCTTAAATAAGAGCTTAATCAGTTATACACAAAGACTATTGACAATGATATATTAACACATGAGTAATTAAAAAAAATTATATGTTAAAGAAATAAAAGGATGCAAAGTGCCATGAATCAACATGAAAATATTAAAATTTAAAAGGCATATCGACAAAAGACTAAAAAAGTTCCCAGAAGTTAAAATTATCATAATTGAAACCTAAAATTTATTAGAAGCTTAAAAAGGCAGATTAAACACAGATAAAGAGAATCGATGAACTGAAAAAGAGGTCTGAAGAAATTAGCCAGTAAGACAAAAAGGAAATATAAAACAGATGTGAAAAGAGGATTAAGGAAATTGAGAAGTCCAGGATGCATCCAATTGCATTTCTGGAAAAGAATAATAGAGAAGTAATATTTAGAGAGATATTCCCTAGAAAATTTTCACAACTACTTAAAGGTGCTTGAATAGAGGAATTAAACACACAAAACAGTAAATTTCTGGCAAGATAAATGGAAAATATATACATACACATCTAAATATGGCATGGTGAAACATCATGCCAAAAATATATACATACACATCTAAATATGGCTGCAGAAACATCACATTTCCAAAGTGATAGTAATGTAGATAGTGTGGCATTGCCACAAGTGTAGAACAATGAACTAATAAAATAGAATAAATAACTCTGAAATATATCCACATATGTGGAGAAACATTAAAATTGAAAGAACCCCTTTAAAGCAATAAGAAAAAGGCAAGCATTCTAATAATAAACAGGGCAAAATTATATAATTTGTGTATGAATTATTTCAGAAGAGAGGAAAATAAATAGCTAATGTCAAAAGGTTTTCAACCTTAGTAATAACTTCGTTTCCATCATTAGTGAAGGTGAAAAGCAATGGAAACTCCCAGAGATGGCAAGAAGAAGTTCAAATTGGTATAAGGTTAGGAAGACAATTCACTGTTACCCAATAAATTTGAGCATACTCATATTCCATGACTTGAGTAGCCATATATTCTAGCACATTCATTTTACCCTGTTTCTTAGAGTAAAACATTGTCCCCTTGTAATTTTCAGAACATTCCAATTTGAACACTATGTTAAGTGGTCATATATAGTGGACCACTTAGTGGAATATATACTCCTGGATATATTCACGAGAAAAACTGTTCTTCATGTGGACCAGGATAACTCTCTAAGAATGATATTGGAAGCATTATTTGTAATAGCAAAACCTGAAATCGACCTAAATGTCCAATACCATAGATAAATAAAAAGGAATATGCTTGTAAACAGGAATACTATGTAGAAATAAAAATAAAGTGAGTACATCTTTGCCTACAAGGTGGAAGAATCAAAAAATCTAAAGTTGGGTGAAAGAAGTAAAC
The DNA here is from genome assembly GCA_963574575.1 of Galagoides demidoff. Classification (NCBI taxonomy): domain Eukaryota; kingdom Metazoa; phylum Chordata; class Mammalia; order Primates; family Galagidae; genus Galagoides; species Galagoides demidoff. The sequence continues at coordinate 18,771 of CAUYQV010067444.1, forward strand.
GACTAAAGAACATAAAAAGTATGGTTCTATTAATATAAAGTGTAAACACAGGCAAACTTATATAATATACTGTACTGTTAATCCGTGTAGACGCATTTAGCAAAATCATTAACAAAAGCAAGATAATGATTCACATAAAATTGAAAATAGTGGTTACTACTGGCAAGCAAAAAGGGCATTAAGGCAAGGCATGTGCTGAGCATTTCAAATATACTGTTTTTCCTCTTAAAATGTGTGAGACTACTGAACATAATAACAATAACATAATAACAATAATAATACATTAATTAAAATATATGATATAATTCACATTTAAAGACATTATTTTAAGAGTGGGTACAGTGGCTCATGCCTGTAATCCCAGCACTTTCATCAACTCACTTGAGGCCGAGGTGAACAGATGGTCTGAGCTCACACATTCAAGACCAGCCTGAGCTAGAGGGAGACCCTGCCTCTAAAAATAGCCAGGTGTTGTGATGGGCACCTGTAGTCCCAGCTACCCAGGAGGCAGAAGCAAGAGAGTTGCTTGACTCCAGGAGTCTTAGCTATGACGGCATGGCACTCTACCACAGGTGACAAAGTGAGACGCTGTCTCAAAATATATATATGTGTGTGTATAAAATCATTATTTTACTCTAGAAAGTTGATAAAAAATATATTATTGATTTTTTCCTTCTGTACAACTAGTAACTATACTTCTGCCTTGTTTTTGATTGAGGTGACAATGTTTTCCTCACTGATTTTATAGATCTTTGTATACAGCGGATACTAACTTTTCACCCATAAAATGTGTGGGAAATAATTTTCTCTTGCTCATTGTTAGCAAGAAAATAAGTTCGTAAATATAGTGTTCTTTTCTTTAAGACAGTCTCCTGTCTCTGATTACCATGCTGAATCTAGAAGTTTGAATTTTTTGCCATTTTCATCATTCTGAGACGTGCTACTTTTGCTGTCACTACTTGGTGCTTATTAGCTGAACTGCAGGGTACTCCTTGATTATAACTTCACCTATTTGACTCACGGACCATTGGCTGCTCGTGTGGAACAGCCTCTTGAGATTTGTCAGAGAAACCCCTTTACTTAGCAGCAAACCAAAGCCAGGGGGAGGATATAACTGCCTCCACCTGACCCAGCCAGTGAGCCACAGCGTTCAAAATGGACACAACTCCTCTTACCTCCAAATCAAACCAGCAGACCATTCTTGAAGAGAGTTTCCAATGAGTAAATTTTTGTGGACTCAAGATAAAAATTAATGCATTAGGAACTCTAAACTGCCAAGCAAAATTATTCTGTGCGTGATAACTCGTGAGATGTGCATGACTGGATGGCATATCAATGTTCAGATACAGGGGAGCTAAGCAAAATTGCTAATTACTCATCAGTGATAAACAAGATTGGATAAATGTATTAGGACTGAGCTTACAGCTGAAAGTCAAAACATGGCCGCCAAAGAGAGGAAAATAGCAGGGACTAATAGGTTGTAATGGAACAAACCACGTGGACCCACCACGCATGCTGCACCTGGCTGTGTTAATCCTTCCTGCAGCTTTCATTTTGCGTGGCTATCTTGGCCCATCAGAGTAATGGGCAGTGGAAGAAGTTACATATTACATTTAATTGTCACATTGAACAGTGCTTCGGTACAGGCTTTCTTGGAATTTTAATAGATTGACCTGGTTGGCTTGCCAGCTAATATAAAATCAGCCTCCTAACTACTTTCTTTACTGCCGTCATGACGACCTCAAATGATAAGCTCTTATGACCTTTCTCAATTTAATTCAATTTGTTAGACATTTAAAATTGAATTTTTTTACACAAATGAATGGTAAATGAGGGGTTTTTTGCCCCACCAGCCACCCCTCCCTCATCCCTCCAGGAAAGATTACAATAGATGAATGGAAATTTAACTGCCTAAAATTGCATAAATGTTCAAGGCATGCAAGGAAGCAGGAAATTTTGTAGTGTAAAACACTTCCCAAATTTGTTAGTTTGAGGCAAAAAAAAGAAACAAATGTTGAAGTTATATTCTTGCTTGAAATCAAACTACTTTTGCTTAAAGTCAATACCAAACTTTGTGGTTAATAGCATAGCCTTTGGGGTCGGACATAGGTTTGAGTCCTGGCTTGGCTGTTTGTAAATTGTGTTCTAACCTCTTTGAATGCAATGTTCTTAACATGAAAATGAGAGTCTTAATGCCTGTTTCTTGTAATGATTGTAAAAAATAGATGAGAAAATGTACAAAGCACTTAGGTTGGTGTCTGGCCTATAAAAATTCTCAATAACTGGCTCACGTTTCTGTTTTTCCTTGTTACGCCCCATCAGAATCTGTTTCCCAGGATCTGCACTCTTGTTCTGTCCCAAGATTCCTCCTCTCAGCCAGATGTTCTAAGGTAACACTGGCTTTAGTTAGCCAGGCTGGGGTAGGTCCCTGTGCAGACAGAGATCATTTAGCAGTCTTGAGTTTCGCAGAGGTAAGGATAGGTTACCTTACCTGTTGTAAGGTCTTTTGTAGATCTATAACTCTGGATGCTGTGGATACCTAGAAGCATCACTAAGGCAAATCCACCTAATCTCAGGGCATTGAATATCATTTTTTTCCCCAAAGTTAAAGGATCGCATCTACCTTTAGGTGGCATTATCAGGGTGATCTTAGTCAATTTTAAAATAATTCAAAATACTTAAGGGATGCCTCCCAAGTGTCCTTAGCCTGGAGATGATGACTGAACTTGACCAATTCCACATATGGGAATAATTCCAAATCTAACAAGACTGTCTCATGCCAGGTGAAAGAAAGCTGGTCACTCTCTGCTGCTAAGGAAGAAAAGTTAGCAAAGTAATCATGTTTCTACTTAGCTTCTTCTTACTGACCTAATTACCCTGCTCAGAATATTGGATTATGAGACTTCATCCTACATATAAAATATATGGCTATTGAAATTCCCAAATTGTTGAGAAAAACAAAGTTTTAGAGAAGGCTGAAAAGAAAAGTAATTATTAAACTGGTTAAGCTTACTTTCATCCTCCATATTCATCTGTTTGTTTTTAACTATAGTTGAATGTGGAAATATGTAAGATGTGAGTTATTATTACCACCCTGGTCATCCTTATAAACTCCATACTCATCTCTTTTCTCTACTAAGGCCAAACACCTGCACACTGCATACCATACACATTGTCCTCTTTTCTCAATGCTATTCACCTAAACACTCCTCTACTAAGCCAAATATCCAGTAATATTAATGTCTTTCTGTTTTCTCCACTAAAAATAGCAGACACCAAAGCTTCCTAATTCCTATTGCAACTAATGGAATCCCAGCCTCAGAGATTTTAGCAGTTACCTCTGCTGCAACCCAAGTTACTGAAATGTCCCCTGCCCTGCTAGCTCAGGTGTCATTATTTGGGAAATAAGGCTTCTCAACATTTTCTTTTTCTAGTTGTTTGCTTTTTTTATTATTTGCAATTCAGCAGCCATTAAGATCCAGTGCTTTGGAAAACAACAATAACAACAAAGGAGCTGCTTAATAACTAAACTTTAAAACCAAACTAGTCAGCAGCGAGCAATGCCTTGTCAACATTTCTAAATGGAGCAGAAAGGAGCCGAGCCAAAAGGACAGAGAGAGGGCGAAAGAGAAGGGATGCTTCCGGATGGATGGGTATGCATAAGTGCTTCAGATAATGGCTAAGAAGTACAGTGTGCAACACATTAAAGGGGCAAGAGAGAGATAAGCGAACAGCCTCAGGAGGGATTTCAAGTGTAGCAAAGAGGGCACCCCCAGACCTCGGTGAAATGTAGAAGTCAATAGGATCTCCCTGGGGCACCCCCTGCACACCACCTCAGACTTCAAGACTCTTTTCCATTCTTAGTATTACCACTTCCCTTCCGTTTCCTGTTCCCGTAGGGTTTTGCCCTGAGAAAAATAAAATAAATCCCCCAGCTGATGAGAGCTTAATGTGGTCTCCCTCCCCAAGGTATTTACAGAGACTGCAGAGACTCTCGGAATCCCCAAAGCCTTCACACTCCAAAGTGAAACACAACAGATTTCAAGGAGGAGGAGATATTTTGGGCTTGAAGAGTTTTCCAGTTCCTGTCAAACCACTCCTTACAGGCATCTGTCTAATAGATAATATAATATATTCTTAAATGGGCTTTCTTTGGCATTATACATATCTGAAGAGAAAAGGGCAGAGTCGTGACTCCCTGTGATGTCAGGTCCGGTATTGGAATCTATTCTCTAATTCTCTCTGAAAAGAGAGAGAGAAAAAAGGGGAAGCTTTCCTCTGGCTTACTTTCAGAACTCCAGTCAAATCCACTGTGCCAAACAGACAGACCACCCACAAACTGCAATAAATAACAACCGTTTCTTTTTGAGTCAGTTATCCACTGTATCACCCAAGGCAAGTGATTAAAAATTGCAATTTCATTCACATTACAAGGGCACCGTCAAATTGCAGCCCCTCACCGTAGTTTTACAAGGCCACACTGAAAGGACAAAGTTCCCTGTGCTTGGTTTGGTTCACCACTAGCCTGCGATTATCAAATCAATGCTGGAAGAAAAGCCTGCAGGAATAATTTCCCCAGAGTCTTTTGTTGATCTACTGACATTGTCTAATAGATTTAATTCAGTCTCCTTAGTCTTTTCTTTTCTTTTCTTTTTTTTTTTTTTTTTTTGCAAGACCTGTCACTGAAAGGCTTACCCAATTTTCTGCTCTTCCTAAAATGGATTTCTGAGAAACTCTGTTACCATCCTGGTGTCATAACTCAAATTTTCTAATTAAAAAGCACACCTGAAAAACATGCTCAAAACTCATCTCCATCAGGACTCCTCACCTACATTCTCACTTATATCTTTATTATCTTGGAGAATAAGCCCCTTGCTGGGAGTCTTCAGTTGATCATGTCTGTGTTATCTTCACTTGAATATCTAATGAGTGGATTGAACATATCATCTCAAAAAGCTACTTGCCTACCCCTGAATAAGAAGAATCACATGATTCCATGCATGGAAAGTCTTGAACAGGAAAAAGGAACATTTAATGGGGAGGAAAAATGTTAAGAGTAGTTGTTTCTGGGGATGGGGTAAAGATAAACCAGGTAGGAGTATAAGAAATTTTCTAGGATGATACCCATGTTCAAATTTTGTAGGAGTTTAGGTTATACAAACATATGCAAGTGTCAAAGTCGACGAGTATACACATAGGACCTGTGTGTTTCATCATATGTAAAGTAAAAAAGCAACAACAAAAAAAGGAACCAATTGATTTATATCCCTCCAAAACTATTTTTCCTTGGCAATTCTCAGTCTCTGAAAAGATCCATTATCAACTCTTTTTTTTTTTTTTTCTGAGATGGAGCCTCAAGCTATACCCCTGGGTAGAGTGCCATTGCATCACAACTCATAGCAACCTCCAACTCCTGGGCTCAAGCGAGTCTCCTGCCTCTGCCTCCCAAGTAGCTGGGACCACAGGCACCCACCACAACGCCCGACCATCTTTTTGGTTGCAGCCATCATTGTTGTTTGGCGAGCCCGGGCTGGGGATTTGAACCCGCCACCTTAGGTGTACGTGGCTGGCGCCTTAGCCAATTGAGCCACAGGCGCTGAGCCCATTATCAACTCTTTAACCCTGAACCCAAACTTTGTAGTCTTTGACTTACCTCCTCAAATTAATCTGTCAAATCCTGTTGGCTCTAACTTCAAAATACAATTAAACAAATTTTGTTTTAAGTTTTGTATTACCAATACTCTAAGCTAAGCACTATCAACAGTTCCCCAAATTTATGCTAGCCTTAGTCAATTGTATTGACTGATGGCATGTGGTAGAGTGAAGTTTTTAGAGGTCACAAGAAGTCTTGTAGCTTCCATTTGAATATCTTGGAACCAAGTCTTTGGCTATCTTCCGGGGGAACTAGTCACAATACTAAAAGACAAGTTGCCTAAAAAGGCCACATGTGAGTTATTCAGTTGACAGCACCATTGAGTTTCCCGATGACAGTAAGAATCGGCTAACAACTGAACCCTGATAGTGAGCCACTGTGGATGCTCAGCCAAGTCAAACCTTCAGACCTCTTGAAGCTAATTCCATTCAACTCACAGAATCATAAGAGATAATAAATTGTGTTGAGTTACTAAGTTTTGGGTGTTTTGCTATCTAACAATAGAGAATCAAATGCTTTTCAAATTATGCTCTTCTTGCAACTCTACTTAACGTTTCAGCATGTTTTGTAGTTATTTTAGTGTATATCAATAAGTACACTGACACACTGATTTTATTCATGTCTTCAAATGAAGCCTAAAAATGCAAACCACTCAACAGACCACGTGTACCCTCTTCATACCCTCCACAAATACCAATATTATAGGACTTCCTATATCTTATTTTATACTCCTTCTGCTACAGGTACAAGCCATGCCACTTCACTGAACCACATGCTCAACTCCTCCTCCAACTCTTTTATCATTATGTTCATTGTCTTTGCCTTTGGTAGTATTAAAACCCCAACCCCTCATCCTGTTGTATTTAAATGACATTCTACAAAAAAATCAGTTCAAGTCTATAATACTAACTTGTGAGAACTTTCATTTAGACCCATGGACATCCACTGCCAGATTGTCTCAGAGAGAACAAAGCCTTAGTTTAAAAAAAAAAAAAAGCATAGAGATAGGTGTAATACAGAGGAAAGAAAGACAACCTAGCAGAGATTCCATGGGAAGATGCTGTGGAGCAGAACACTAAGGAGCAAGGTAACAGCAGAGATCAGACTACAAGCACCATGGAGCCCAGCAAAAAGGGTGGGGGTTTGTTCCTCCCTCTCTCACATCTCTAGCAGTCAGCAGACTCCCAAGCTTCTGGAGAGCCTTTCTACTCTCACAATCCCAAAAACAGCTTCCTCAAATGAAATAGGAGTTTCCCGAAGACAAAGCACAAGGCTGCGAGCCCTCTGGCATCACTTTCCATCAACACAGACCTGAGACAAGACATCAAGCATAATACTTCTTCTCCATATACCATGTACCTTTGACCTTTCCAGGGAACTTCATCTCCTGAGTTTTCATCTCATTCATTCCCATAAAAATATTTCCCAATTCCAGTCCAGACTATGGGATCATGGGGGTCAGTGTGCCCTGAGGGATATGTGTGACCTCAGAGACTGGACATTCTGGGTGCAGTCCCTTTTTGAGAGAGGGACAGAGATGACCACATTGCTAGCTTTCTCCATTCAGACCCTTTTTCTTGAACAAGACAGGATGCCCACTGTCACTTCTATTCAATACAGGGATGGAAGTGCTAGACAGAGCAATCATGCAAGAGAAAGAAAGAAAGGGTATCCAAATCAGAAGAAGTAGATCAAACTATCATGTTTTGCCTATGATATGATCTAGGTCTAGAAAACCCCAAAGACTGCACCAAGAGACTCCTGAAATTAGTAAACAAATTCAGCAAAGTCTTAGGTTACAAAATCAGTGAATGCAAATCAGTAGCTTTCCTATCCTCTATTAAAAGCCAAGCTGAAGGTCAAATCAAAGTCTTAATACCATTCATAACAGCTACAAAGAAAATAAAATACCTGGGAATATGCATATACTTAACCAAGGAGGTGAAAAGTCTCTGCAAAGAGAACTACAAAGCACTGAGGAAAGGAATTGCGGATGACAGAAACAAATGGAAGAACATACCATGCTCATGAATCAGTGGAATTGGTGGTGTTAAAATGTCTGTACTACCCAGAGTGATTTACAGATTCAAAGTAATCCCCATCAAAATACCAATATCATATTTTATAGATTTAGAAAAAACAATTCTATGTTCCTCTTGGAACCAGGAAAAATCCCAAACAGGCAAAGTAAACTTGAGCAAAAAGAAAAAAATCTGGCATCACACTACCAGACTTCCCACTATACTACATGGCTACAGTAACCAAAACAACACGGTATTTGCAGACAAAGAGAGATATAGAGAACCCAGATGTAAAACTATCCACATACAGCCAACTGGTATTTGACAAAGCTAACTAAAAGATATTCTTGAGGGGGGTAGCCGTATTCAATAAATCATGCTGGGAAAATTGGATAGTCACATGCATAAGAAATAGACAGGACTTTTATTTCTCACCACTCAGAAAAGTTAATTAAAGATGGATAAAATCTGGGTTTTTTTGTCACTATTGTTGTTGTTTGTCTGATTTTTAAGACAGAGTCTCACTCTGTGCCCTGATAGAGTGTCCTAGTGTCATAGCTCAGAAACCTCAAACTCTTGGGCTCAAGCAATCCTCTTGACTCAGCCTCCCAAGTAGCCAGGACTACAGGCACTTGCTGCAATGCCCAGCTAGTGTTTCTCTTTTTAGTTGAGGTGGAGTCTCACTCTTGCTCAGGCTGGTCTCAAACTCCTGGGCTCAAGCAATCCACCCACGTTGGCCTCCCAGAGTTCTAGGGTTACAGGCATGAGCTACTGTGCCTGGCCTGGATAAAAATCTTAAAGTTAATGCATGCAACCTTAAGAATTCTAGAAGAAAATGTACAAAAAATTCTTTTACATATTGGCCTAGGCAAAAAAAATTATGACTAAAATCCAAATGGCAATTACAGCAACAATAAAAATAAATAAATAAGAGTTTATTAAATTAAAAAACTCTGTACAGCTAAGGAAATAATCAACAGAAAAAATAGACAACTATAGAATGGGAGAAAATAAGTACAAACTATATATCCAATAGAAGACTAGTAACCAGGATCTACAAGGAACCCAAGCAGATCAGCAAAATAAGCCACAAACCACCCCATTAGAAAGTAGGTAAAAGACATGAACAAAAGTTTTTCAAATGAAGGTAGACAAATCATCAATAAACATATGAAAAAAATCCTCAACACCTCTAATCATCAGGGAAATGTGAATTAAAACCACAATGAGATATTTCCCTTCTTCTGTTAGAATATTTTTTATTGAGAAATTAAAAAAATAATAGAAGCTGATTTGGATGCATAGAGAATGAACGTTTTTACACTGTGGGTAGGACTGCAAATCAGTACAATGTCTATGGAAAATAGTGTAAAAATTCCTAAAGGCACTAAAAGTAGATCTACCATCCAATCCAGCAATCCCATTAATGGGTATCTACCCAAAGGAAAAGAACTCATTTTATCAGAAAGACACATACACTCAAATGTTTACTGATGTACAATTCATAATTGCAAATATGGGGAGTCAACTCAGTGCCCATTCATTAATGAATAGATTATCAAAATGTGACATATATATACCATAGAGTACTTCTCAGCCATAAAAAAAAAAGGATGAATTAAGGCCTTTTGCAACATATCTGAATGGAACTACAGACCATTTTCCTAAGTATCTAAAGAATGGAAAAACAAACACCACATGTATTCAATATTAAATTGGAACTAACCAATAAGCATATAAATTATCCACAGAGGTAAATAGAACTCAGTGGAAATCAAGCATGGAGAGAGGGAGAGGAGGGGATGGGTACACTACCAAGTACCTAACAGGCACAATGAACACTGTTTGGGTGACGGGTACACTTATAGCCAGGACTCAAACATTACAAAGGCAATCCATATAATCAAAAGCATTTGTACCACTTTAATATTTTGAATAAAAAGTAAAGTAAAATAATTATTGACTCTTTCAACTTTGCTTCAGTAGCATCATCAATATTTATTGATTAAGCCTGAAATATTTATAAGGAAATATGCAGGGCTTTGGACATGAAAGATTATATGAACCAAATTTGGTTTAAAATTCAATGACTAATCAGATGTGGAAAGAATAAAACTTATAAAGTGCATTTAGAATAATGCAAAATATTTTGTAATGTCAAGATGATCAATGTAGAAGGGACTGCAGGTGGGTAGAGAGTTAGGGGGATAGGCTCCTGCTGGTCTTCCGGGATGGTCCTTAGGCTTCTTAAGAATCCATAAGGAGGCTTGGCGCCTGTGGCTCAACCAGCTAAGGCACCAGCCACGTACACCTAAGGTAGCGGGTTCAAATCCCCAGCCCGGGCCCGCCAAACAACAATGATGGCTGCAACCAAAAAATGGCCGGGCATTGTGGCGGGCGCCTGTGGTCCCAGCTACTTGGGAGGCTGAGGCAGGAGACTCGCTTGAGCCCAGGAGTTGGA
>CAUYQV010067446.1:0-18324 GCA_963574575.1 Galagoides demidoff
GACTTTACCTGGACTCTGGTAGGCACAAAACCCTGACTCACTCGCCTATTGGACAGGACTGGGTTACAGAGTCTGGGTTAACAGAAATTGGTAGTGGGGTTAACTGAGACTGAGGTTACCAGAGTCTGGCGGCGAAGGGCAAGTAAGGAGGGGAAAGAGACATCAGCCTCCTTACTCCAAATTATCTACTGAACAGGCCTTTCTGACTCCTTAGAGCATCAGAGCGAGCCACACTTATACCATCAGTAGACTCCTAATATTTAGTTGCTAGAGACCTTGTGATCCTTCCAACCAGAGAGTGGGTACTGACCAGGTCAACAGGTTTGGATCTCTTGATTTGGGCAAAACAGCTGGTGGTCAAGGGAGAATCTCTGACGCTCTCGGGATTTTCTCAGGCCCAAATTGTCCTCAGGTGGAACATTCTCCAATTGTCACTGTGTGCCTAAGATAGTCAAGCCTTAGTTCCCCTTGCTGGAGGGGATCGAAAAGCAGTAACTGAGTGGAGCTCACACTGACTCTACTTTTACTTTGACTTTGGTAGATACAGAGCCCTGCCACATTCGCTTATTGGGCAACTAGGTCATAGCCCTCTGGGGTCTCCAGCGACAGGGTGTGACAAAGGTACAAGGTGGGGTGGAGGCATTAGCCTCCCTAGAACACTTTATTTGCGGGGCAGATTCCTCTGACCCCACAGAACACCAGAGTAGGTCATACCTGCGTTGCCAGAAGATCCTTGCTATACAGTTCCCAAAAGCCTCTCGAACTTCCCCACCTGAGAATTGTGTTGACTGTGACATTTGTCGTATATCATTAGATCTGGGCCAATCACCTGAGAACTATATAAAGAGTATAAATGTCTTAACAGAAAAATTAAGTAAATGAGGCAAAGGCTGTATTAACTAGTTTGATATAAGTATTCCAAATTGTATATAAAATTAGCACATTATACCCCATGAAGGCATTACTGTATACTTGATCTATGTTTTTATGACTTAATACAAAAATAAAGTGTTCCTTCTCAAATCATTAAGAGGGACCTGTCTCACTTTTGAGACATATTTTCCTCATCGTTTGTGCCGTTTCTTCTGCAATAAGTGTATGTTGATGGTGATCATTGTGTGTTTGTGATCATTCTGTCATCAGCTAGGCACCAGTGTTCATTCCTGACACAAGGAGCTGAGAAAGAGGGAACATCCAACTCCTACGGACCTAATAATATACTAGAAAAAGATGCATCCTCCGCCTGCCTATCATATTGCATAAGCCAATATATAGAGATAATTGTCTATTTCATTGCATACAGATTGTTCCTTTTTCAGTGTTATTTCTGTTTCAACTTTGAGCCTGTTTTGAGTGGCTTGTGTTAAAATACATGGCAACTAGTGAAACCTAAAGTCTGTTTTATTACCAACTTTTAGAAAATACTTGCCAAGTCACTCTCTTCTCTGTGTACTGGTATAGTTTTACTTAAATAATAAGTGCATTCCTGAAGACATAGTATGTGAGTACATTGTATAGTGCCCTACAAGACTAGGAATAAGTTTAGTTGAGTATCTACTTGTACCAAATACTGCATAGGTTCTTTCCATGTAAAGTTTTACTTAATACATACAACAAGAACATAACTTAGGGACTATGTTCCATATTTTATAAGAGAGAAAACTGAGACTCAAAGAAATGAAATGATTTGCTCAAGGAAGTTTACATTGTTTAAGAGATGCTGAGCTGTGTCTCAAATTTACTATTCTTTTGTCAAACTTGTTATTTCATCCTCTTGGTCTAAGGTTTTCTGCCCACCCCCTGGACCTTTACTTTAGTTTATCTGTAATGTAGAGATGACAAGATAAAAACATAGAATTTTTTCTTCAGTTTTGATATTTTATGAATTTAAAATTACATCCAAATTCTTACAGCTGATATTAGGATTGTACAAGTGCTTTATAAAAGGAGAAAATGTGATATAAAATCAATGTGATATTACAATAAATTCAAATACTCCCATTGACTCAAATTACAATTTCAGAACTACTTTGTCATTCCAGTTGACACATCTTCAACAGACAGCTGGTCCTAAAATTTTTTCTCTAATTGTCTGAAGCTGCAAGTCTCGATGTAGATAAATTTATACATAAGTGATCTCTCTGTGTATAGATGTGTGTACATTGAGATGTGAAAGATTTTAGAAAACTGAACAATCTTTTTAGTAAGGTAAATAGATAGCATCTAATTGAATTTTCATGTATGACTAGTTTTTTTTTCTTTTCTAAATGAAATGTTACTTTACTGTGTCAAGATTATTCAAGTTTTTTTAAGTATTATCATTAGCATAATCCCATGAGGAATTTACAAGCACTGTATTTTTCTGTCTGAAATTTGAAACAAATTTCCAATGAGTTAATTAAAAAGTAATATCCTTCCAATAGATGTTCCCTACCCTTTCCCAAACTCAGCCTCCCACAATGTTAACTAAATTGTAGAATAACAAAAATGCATTTCATTACTGAATTTCCTGTGCTAATTTGGTTCACAATGACTTCTTGCCTCTTCAAGTATCTTACATATGTAATCTCCATTTAGGTATATTTAAATTAAAGAAAACATGTAAAAATACGAAGAGTCTATGCATTGTTTACTCCATTTCTTATTCATATATATCTTATATATACATATTTATTCCATACATTTAGAGTAACCATGTCTCACAAATTTTATATTTTGGAGAAGTGAAGAAGCAGAGGGTGTTTTGTCACTATGATCTGTTCATAGAATTAAGTCATATAACAATGTTTCTTATGACAGAGTTTTCAAAAACTAAAGAGCCTTTCTGAAATTAAGATTCAGAATGGGTAAAGTGAATAACCTCTTAAATAAATACAAGTTAATTGATATGATAGCTCCATCATATGAACTATATATTTATGAATTTTATTAGTGATATTTTTGGTATATTTAAATCATATAATGATGTCATCTTCCATTTACACTTTAAATCAGCAACACTATGATTTTACACAAGCTAGAGAGTTTTCTTTATTTGTCTTCAGTCTACTCAAAGAAATAGTTTAAAAATAACCTCAAGAGTAAAGAATTATATCCCTAACAATAAATACAGATAAACATATTTTTAGGATAACAGGATTTTTTTCTAACCTATTGACCTACACTGACCATATTTATAAGGAAACAATGGTGTGTCCTCTTAAAAAACTCCATTATTTGTACATGGATTATTTCCATTAGTAGCATCTAAAAATTTGGTTCTTCATATAATGAATGGTGAGCTTTATTAACATTTGGTTTTGACAGACTCTAAAATGACAGTACGTCTTCTTTTGGCCATTATGTAAACAACTTGATAACTTTTTATCTACAAGATTCAAATATTGTCAAATATAAGGAATTTGGGAAAATCCACCTTAAAGATGTCCAACAAAATAAAATTACGAAGTCTATAGTTAGTAATATCAATTGAGGATAACCATTGCCATGCTGAAACAAGTCAAAAAAGAACTACTGTTAGTTTTATTACAACCATCCAGAGGGGCTTTTATTGCTCTTTCCAATCTTAAGTCACCACCATTTACCCAAACAAGTAAACCAAAGGTAAATACATGAATTAAAATAAAGGGTTTAATATCCCTGGATAATTTCAGTTATTGATATTTGATTTAATTTGTTTATCTGTGTCACTTCACATGTACTTCCTTGGTCTACTGTATTGACTTGGGAGACAACCATCAGAAAAAGTAAAGGTCACATTTGGATTTTGTGGTTGTCTTTGGGGTAGCTTCACTGAAAATAGTTTATTTTTTAGTTCCTTTCACAGCCATTTTAACAGTCCTTTGGAAATGAGTTCAGTGTATTTCAGGAGAAGTCCTGAAATCATTGTTGTGTTTATCTAGTCATACATTGTTAATCATAATAATATAATTATGCTATAGTCACACTTCTTAACCATAGTAATTGTGAGCATTCCAATTGGTAATATATTCCTCTCAGTACATACGTAGTAATGGGATTTTGAGGTCAAATGAAAGGCCTATTTTTAGTTCTTTGAGGATTCTCCATACTTGTTTCCAGAAGGGCTGTATTAGTTTGCAATCCCACAAATCCATCAGGGTGACTGCAGACTTCTCTAATGAAACATTTCAAGCTGGAAGACAATGGTCATCTACCTTTAATCTACTTAAAGAAAACAATTTCCAGCCCAGAATTCTATATTCTGCTAAGCTAAGCTTTAAAATTGGCAGAGAAATAAAATCTTTTACTGATATGGAAACATTGAGGAAATTTGTGACAAGACCAGATGTACAGGAACTACTTATCTTGTTCTACACAATGACCATGACAATAGACCACCAGCAAAGTAAGCACTCAGAAATTAAAGGACAGGACCTAACTTCCACAATGATGCAAAAGATAAAACTAAGCAATGGACTTTCACAAAATAAGATCAAGAAAATGCTACCACACTCATCATTTATCTCAATAAATGTCAATGGTCTGAATTTCCCAATGAAGAGGCATAGGTTGGCTGATTGGATTAAAAAACACAAGCCATCCATTTCCTGTCTGCAGGAAACACACCTAGTCTCAAAAGACAAATTAAAACTCAGAGTTAAGGGTTGGAAGAAAATTTTTCAGGCAGACAGAATTCAGAAGAAAAGAGGAGTCATAATCTTATATTGAGATAAAACTGGATTTAAAGCAACTAAAGTAAAAAAAAAGACAAAGGTGGACACTTCATATTGGTCAAGAAAATATAACAAGAAGACATTTCACTTGTAAATATTTATGCACCCAACTTAAATGTTCCCAGATTCTTGAAACAGAATTTACTTAGTCTGAGCAATGTGATATCCTATAATACCACAGTAACAGGGGACTTGAACATTCCTCTTACAGAGCTGGACAGATCCTCTAAACAGAAATTAAACAAAGATATAAGTGTCTTAAATGAGACTAACTGTACTTGATAGACATGTATAAAGCACTCCATCCCAAAGCTGAAGAATAAACATTCTTCTCATTAGCCCATAGAACATTCTCCAAATCAGTCATATTCTAGGACACAAAACAAACCTCAACAGAATCAAAATAATTGAAATTTTACCTTGTAACTTCTCAGACATCAAGAAGGTGGAACTCAACTCCAACAACAATTTTGGAACTCAACTCCTTCTCAGGCATTAAAGGTGGAACTCAAGTCCAATGAAAATGTTCAACCCCACACAGAGGCATGGAAATTAAACAACCTTATGCTGAATGACAGTTGGGTGAAGGAAGAAATAAAAGAGGAAAGCATGAATGTCCTTGAGCATAATGATGAAGACACAAGATACCAAAACCTGTGAGATAAAGCAAAAGCAATCCTGAGAGGCAAACAATAGCTTAGAATGTTAAATACAAAAATGTTAAAGACTGAGTAATTTTAAGTATTTTGTATTGTGTTTGTATTGGTTAGTTACCTGAATTTCTAGCATATTCTATGATCTATTAGCGGGGAGAACAGAAGTTATTTTATAAATTGTGGGTCTCCTACTCTAATATACTCATTTTCTCTTTATATATGCACTAATTGAACTTTTAAAAAGCTAGCCATCTGATTCCTCCATTTATTAACTCTAAAATATTTCTTAAGCATTTCTGATGTACATGCTACTTCCGTGTTTCCCCCAAAATAAGACACTGTCATATATTTATTTTTTCTGAAGGAGACACACCATGGCTTATTTTCAGGGGATGTCTTATTTTTCTTAAGTATAATACAACAATCTACATTTGTTCAAATACAGTTAAGTCATCTTCTTCTGGAACCTGACAGGGGGACCTGACCTTGTTGGTGGGGCTGGCACCAGTGAAGCATGAACTCCTTTTCCCTAGCAGTTTGCACTGTGCAATAGGATGCCTGTGACCATGGTTCCCACATGTATACCCACGCAAGTGCAAATGGCTGTATTCTAGTCTTCCAAACCACTCCATGCCAAAATGCATGGTGTGGCTACGCCCATCACTAGGTCTTCTTATCAGGGTAGGGCTTATATTTAACAAACACATAGAAATCCTGCTATGGCTTATTTTTGGGGTAGATCTTATTTTCAGGGAAACACGGTATGTTAGATGCTGTATAAAAGGCAAAGTTGAAGAGAGAATAATCTCTGATTTTGAGCAATCAGAATAACTACTAAATGTTTTTATAAATATCTGTAATAAGTAATTATATGTTTTGAGGAGTTGTGGTACAAGCTCAGACTTTTAAGAATAGCATATAATATGACATGAAAAGTTTGGATTTTATCTTATAAGTAAAAAGGAGAGATGGAAGATTTTATTAAAAGGGATATCATCAAAATTGTGTCTTTGAAACATACAATTTGTGACATGAGTTATAGTACTACATTAGAATAGGAGGCAGTCTGAAGTCAAAGAGGTCACTTAGGAAATAATTTCAATGTGAGGCTCCAGAATTACAATGGTGCTGTCAGTGGGCAAACACTGGTAAAGAAAAATCAACTAATTTCAAAGTTTGCTATGCCTATGTATTGAGACTAAAGCACAGAGGATTGGGTTCTGATTGGCCACAGACAGGACTGAAACAAAGTGATCCCTGAAGTTGTTGGCCTTGAATGACTGAGGAAATATTGTCACTAATAGTCATAGGAAAATTCAATGTCTTCCTAAATACATAAGACTGACAATGAGTTTCTGTTTTAGCAGGGAAGTTCACACGTAGAGAAAAGGGGAATCAAATCCCTGAAATTCTGTCATTTAGCAATGTAGTTAGCAAAAGGATTCAGGCTAAGGGATTAGGAACCTAGTCTTATATTTTGAACTCAATCATTAGCAACTTCTCTGTGGCTTCCTTTATCTGTCAGCAGACAGAATGTAACTATAGTTCTCTCACAGAGATATTCACTGTGAGGTGGGGCAAGTGATTAGACCTCCTCAGAAGAAAGCAGAAATAGAAATTCTAGCTTCATTATGTTCTCTTCAATAATAACGGACTCACAGGGGCACAATGGCAATAGTTCAAACATGTGAAAGGTGGACCCTAGAGAAACAGACAAAAACTCTTTCATGAAATTAAATAAATAAATAATAAATAAATAAACTTTTCCTGTTTTGAAGAGAAGAGAGTGAAAAGTATAATCAAAAGCACTCTTTAGTGCTTTCTTGGTGCTCTCAAATTCTGAAATACTTAATGTATATCTTTAAGTGCTTTTTTCTTTTCATTCACTAGGATGGTTAGATTTATGCAGACCTATAGGAGTTGAACTTATATTGAGAGCTACCTAGGGCAGGAGAAAGGGGAAAAATTAGATAACCTTTGAAAATACATTTCTGTATAGTCTACTTGGATTCCTCCCCAAATATAAATGTGCTTATCTTTTCTATTGATAATCCATCTTTTTTTTTTAAATTGGTACAAATAAAAGTGATATTTTAGTTTCTATAATATTCTTTAAAATTTACAATAAATTTTCAAATAAACAAAATCTTATGGCAAAAATTGTGGAAAGACCAAAATGAGCTACTAGTATTGGAAATTGCTCCCATATTACCTTTACCATAAATTCATATTAAGTTTTGATTTAGGCAAAATCAGGGTGATAAAATTATATAACCAATCAAAAGAATAAATGGGCTTGCAAATTTGACCCAAGGATGCCACTTTACCTAATGTATTTATAAGTTTTTCCCTTATTAAATTCACATCCTACATCCTATCTTTTAACCATAACACTATGTGACATTGTTACAATTTACAAAAATACAGAGAAATCCTAAGAGAAAATGTGATTTCTGAATAAGAACTGTCAAGTTAAAGTGATTGAGAAATACAGATGATCACTGTGTTCTCACCTGCTTTCTTCTCACAGTGCAAAGTAGAACACCAGAAGATGACAACTTAAAATTGCATAGCTTATTTATCAGATCACAACCCACTCTAAAACTCAAAAATATATCCACAATATAAATTGAGGAAAACTGAAATTTATTCACTTTAAAAGCTAAAAGGATCAAAGATGCCATATTGAAATTGAAAGACCAGCTAATAAGCCAAAATAAGATGATATGTCAGAAAGTTTTCAATTGAAATGTTGAAATTACTGTTATAAAAGATATAATTTTCATAAAGAATAAAAAAGGAAAAATACACTGAGTTTGTGAAAGTAATACATACATATAAAGATTGGAGATAGAAGTCATTCCACAACAACAATAACAAAAGCTTATAGAAGAGTTTTCTTTTCCTTTGTTTTGTTGCTTTTTTAAGCTTACAAATAAGCAAATTTATCACAATCATTCTTAGAATAATACATCCAAACATGCAATACATTTGTTATATTTCTTAAAATAAGACATACAATAAATGTAAAATATGAAGATAAAGGGAATCTTTGGTAGAAATTTTTACTTTGACCCTGTAGACTGGAGTTTAAGAAAGAAAAGTTGTTCAGTTAATTGTTGAGGCTCATTTCATATCATAAACAAAAATGCTTCCAGATTCAAAGGAAAGACTCAATTATAACATGAGATGAGAGTGATAATAATCAAAACAGTCTTTCTGCCTACTCCCTCCCCTCACCACCAGCAAAAAATGACTGATTCTATTTCTCTAAGAAAATCTCACACGTGAATTTCAAAATAAGCATTTTTGCTATTTTGTAGAGAATTGGTGGCAATGAACTCTGATTTCAGAGCTGCCTGGTTGAGCTGCTAAGAGAGCAGTATCAGGGACTCAGGAATTTAGGCTTACCTGTTAGAATGACACTATGTGTTCTACTTCGATTTATATAACTTCTAGTGCTCTACCTCTCTATTTATACATATTTTAAAATCCTTTCCCTTCCTCTGCCCTCTCACTTAGCAAATCTGCAAAATAGTGCAACCGGTTTGAAGAGTGACCAAAACTTTTAATATTTTATTAGACTTTTAAACAGAAAAATGTTTTAAGTACTTGCAGTAACTGAACAAGTAAACTCTGGTGCTAAAGAGTATGTTTGTTTTTTTCCGGTGATACAATTCTTGTATATAGATTATTGTGGCTCCCTATGCTTGCACCACTAGGCATAGAGTAGAATGGACTCATTGTAGGGACATTTTGCTGGTAAAATGTGATGTGGTCCAAGGTAATATGATCCAGTTCCTCCCAAACAGTTTTCCAAAACACCTTATCATTCAAAATCCTGTGCATATACATGTGCACACACACATAAGCATGCACATGGGTGTGTAGTGGAGTGTGTGGAAGGAAATAGTCAAGTTTCATCTGAGAAACAGGCAATCTTTGCAAGGAGGGAGGAAGGGGAACTTTCTTCCCTTATGCAACCCAGAAGACTACTGATTTATTGCCAGTGTCCTGACAAAGAGCCAAGCTTAGAAGTAGAGCTACTCTCACTGGGACCATATTCATCTGAGTTTGGCAGGGAACAGGAGATACAGTTCACCATTAGGGCAGGGCTGGGTAGTGAAGTAAAAATCTATATTTTTTGAGGCATCTAGCCTTCCATTTAAACATCTATTTGCTACAGAGTCTTCCTTCCTCCTCCCTAAACCATACCTCTCTCTTATTTCTAAATGATTCCAATTAAAGGAGTGTTTAATCAGAAGTATTTGGTTATTTGGAGGATCTTTTCCAGAGGATAATAGGAAAATGGAGGCAGTTAAGGTTTAAAATAATGAATAGGACGCACCTGTGGCTCAGTGAATAGGGTGCCAACCCCATATACTGGAGGTGGTGGGTTCAAACCCAACCCTGGCTAAAATAATGAAATATTTGTTATATACTTGTGATTTTTACTCCCCCACAAATCCCCCACATTTTATAGGCATAACTAGCTGCTTAACTTATTTCTGTGCAAGGCTGGTCTTGATTAAAACAATCTCTCTCCACCATTGCGGACTGAGGCACCTTGTGACTAAAAGAAGAGCTCAGTAACTTCTTGCTGACTTGAAGTGTCTACCACAGACCTACAAAAAGGTATATGCCTCCTCAACTTGACTGTGGTTGACAGGGTAGCATTCATGGAATCCCTCACTTGTAGACATAAATTAGGGACATCATGTCGACTGAAAGACATTATACAACATATTCAAACTTTTATCTACATAGCTCTCCTAATAAACAGAGTCTCTACCTTCCTATTTGACATCTTTTTAGCATAGTGCCTAGGTAGTAGGCTCAATAATTGACTTTGTCCTAATTTCGGGGGCCAAAGGAAACACCAAAGCAAAATAGTCTTTTTGTTGTTGGTAGTGGGTTTTTGTTGTTGTTGTTTGGTTGGTTTTTTTTGAGACAGAGTCTCACTATGTCACGGTTAGTGGAGTGCTATGGCATCACAGCTCACAGCAACCTCAAACTCCTGGGCTTAAACAATTCTCTTACCCCAGCCTCCTGAGTAGATGCGTTTACAGGTGCCTGCCACAACACCTGGCTGTTTTTTGGTTGCAGTTGTCATTGTTGCTTAGCAGGCCCCATCAGGGCTTGAACCTGCCAGCTTCTATGTATGTGGCTGGTGCCCTAATCACTGAGCTGTGGGGCACTGAGCCAAAATAGTTTTTATCAATTCTTATCCTTTATTTTGTCCTATATCTTTCTTAATTGGAATTTCTAATTTCTTCTATCTTTGCTATCTAATTAGTTGAAGACCAAAAGAAGGAAGGAATAAAAGAGTGCACTAATTTCAAAAAGGTTTCCAAGTATACTCAATACCATCATTCCAAACATTTACCCAAATTTTGAGAAATTTGAGGAAACAGAGGTTCAGATCAATTTATTCAGATTCTTTCCTCTGTATATAGTTCATCTCTCTCTCTCTATCTCTCTCTCTTTCCTTCCTTCCTTCCTATCTCTCATCTAGCTAGCTGCTCTTCTCCATCATCTATCTAGCCTGAAAATTTAAAAATAATCAAAGCCCTGTGGCTTCAAAGGGCTTTTGATCCTTTTACAGGTTACAAAATTAGTGAGTTCTAGCATTTTTAAAGGAAATAATTAAGTCACATATAACTATCTGAAAGGATGATCAGGTCATCCACTACCTTTCCTACAAATTGCTTTTCAAATATCCAGAAGAAATTGAAACAAAAATCAAGAAGACATTTTAGCTTATGTCTCAAACTCTCCCAAAATTTTTGTATGTGCAAGAAATATATTTGATACAAATTACTCACATAATAAATCAAGCCACATGACAAAATATCAGTGTCTAGATTTGGAGGAAATGCTAAAGAAATAAGGACAAGTATGGTATCTGGGAATAAACCCAATCAATAAATGATTTAACTGTAATCAGAGTTGATTATATATTTAGATTTCAACAAAATAGAGAAGGCTTCTCTTGGACTCCAGCTGTCTATACTTAGTCATTCTCTCTTAGAGCACACAAGGGGTAGTCAATCCAAATTACACATCATATACAGCTCTCTCCTTGACAGCTGCATTTTATTTGCCTATTCATTCTTTGTACAAAGCCCAGCCTATAGAAGGATTGGCTTTGTTGCCAGGAGTCATCTCATAACAATGACTTAACGTCCTTCATTTAATTCTTCAACTAATTAATATTCTATATAGCCAGAAGCCAGGCTGACTCAGAGTCCTGGCTTAAAACACACATGTATTATGGCCACTGATCCTCAATTGATTCATTATTTAGGCCATTAATTTTCTTCTCACCAAAACCTCTGGTGTCTGATGCTTGGGATAAACTAATATTAGCTGCAAAGAAGTTTAATAACAGGTTCATTGTCTATGGTTGCAGGTTAAAACCACACACAAGAGTTCAGAAAGTTTGTATTTCAAAGAAAATTGTATAAACTATTTGGTGCAGAGACTTTCTCAGAGAAAATGTTCATTTGGCTTTGTTATTTTTAAATAATGTTCTGTTCATTATCCGGCAATGTGACATTATTAATCATTTGAGAGAATGAATATATAGTAAAGAACTTTGAAAAATGTATAATGTGATACAAATGTCAGATTGATTTATAAATGCTATCACTGAACTGAATTATTTTTGACTTGACACAAGAAAGGATATTTTTAACACCTAAAAAGTGCAGGATGGACATAATATGAGGAAAAATATATATAGCATTATGTTATTGTTCATACTATTTATAATTTTTATTATTTCACTGTGACATAAATATTTGGTACTTAAATGAGAACTAGCATTTGGGAATGACTGGCATAAACATTATATGGAGTCACTGTGGGTAGATAAACAAGGATTATGGTATCTATGGCCATGATATTTATGTCCACTACTTGTTAAATGGTGGTGTACTAGTTGCTGAATTAAAGGACTTACACATATGAATTTGTGATCAACAGAAATTACCTTGCTCATGGATTAATAGACCTATGTGTTTTTTTGCATTTGAAGAGTGACATACACACACACACACCCTATTACTAAAGGTATTGCGTCCTTTTTGAAATTATTCAATTAAGAATTCCCTTCTTGGTGCTAAAAATAAATATTTTTTAAAAGTTAAAATGCCTCTGGAGAGTTAATCTTATATGATGAGGTTTTATCAGTTGCCAGTTCTTTATGTAAAAGACATTCTTCCCAAAAAGTAGTTCTACCAATGGCATTAAAAGAATTAAATCTTTAAGGAGCAAGACGGTGGCTAACAGCTTCTTTGCAACTATCCACTGTGAAATTGGGAAGAGAAGACTCCAGACATCTCTGGCTTGTGGGCTCTGCATAGAAACATCTTGGGGGGGGGTACACAGGAAGACAGTAGAGATTTCTAGACCCCAGGAGGAGGACAAAAGCAGTGGAGAAGAGGCAAGTGATTGCATTAAGTCTGAGGCTGCAACAGCAGTGAGATTGCAGACAGAGAAAGCACTCCCTGTGGGTTTTTTTTTTTTTTTGACTTGGATTGTTCTTTTCTTTTTCCTTTCTTCATTTTTTTCTAGTTCAAATATAATTTTCTGTTGTTGTCTTCTTTAATAACAAGAACTTCATTTTTGCTAGTGTTTCTTCCCCTGTTATTAGGTTTTCCTCTCTATTTTATCCTGTTAATTTTTCTGTTTGTTTTGGTTTGATTTGTAGTATTCTTGTCTTTCCTCTCTAATTGTGGATGTGGGGTACCATGTCTGCTCAGGCTGGCAAAGAGCTGCTGACCTCAAGGGAAACACCCAAGCCAGCACCCCCAGAAGTTTTTTTTTTTTTTTTTAAGGTGTGGATCAAAGTATCCTACTGTACATGCTTATTACTCCTTTGTCCCTCTATATATGCCTCTATCCTTTTTGGATATTTTCCCTTTTACTCACCACCTCTCCTTTCCTTTTTTCTTTTAAAAAAATTTTTTTTCCAATCCTGCTCTTAAATACTCCCATCCTTTTAGTCTTGTACCAAAAGGACTCATCGAAATGTTAGGCCAGAGGCACGGTAACTTAAAGAACAAGAGGAAGTGAAAGGAAAATTAGGGCAAAGAAACTGATAAAATAAATTGCTCATGAAGAAGAATCAGAAGAAAAATTATGGCAACATGGAAAACCATTCCATAGCAACCACCCAAAGGACCATAAGTAGCTACTGCAGAGGATTCCACCTATAAAGAAATGTTAGAAATGACAGAAGGGGAATTTAAAATACATATGATCAAAACAATGAAGTAAATTGCTGATAAAGTGGAAAATAATCAGAAAACAATGAAGGAAATTGCTGAGAAAGTGGGAAGTAACTGAAAGGAAATCCAACAACGTAATCAAGTAGAGATGAATGATATGAAGAATATAGTAAGGATTTAGCAGAGCTGAAGGAATTGAAGCAGTCAATTAGGTAACGTAAAGATGCAGTAGAAAGTAGCAACAGATTAGACAATGCAGATAAAATAATATCAGAGGTAGAGGACAAAGATCTTGAGATAACTCAAGCAGTTAAAGAGGGAGAAAGAAGAGATGGAAAGTATTTTTTTCATGTGCCTGTAGGCTATGTGTCTGTCTTCTTCAGAGACATTTCTATTCAAGTCCATTTGCCCACAATGAGATGGGATCACTTGTTCTTTTCTTGCTAATATGTTTGAGTTCTCTGTGGATTCTGGTTATCAAACTTTTGTCGGAGACATAATGTGCAAATATTTTCCCCCATTCTGAGGGATGTCTACTTGCTTTACGTACTATGTTCTTGGCTGCGCAGAAGCTTTTTAGTTTGATCAGGTCTCAATAATATATTTTTGATGTTGGTTTAATTGTCTAGGAAAGCAAAGCGCACACTCAGAGAATTATGGGACTTCACAAAACATTGAAAAATATGAGTTACAGGTATTCTAGAAGGAGAAGAAGCAGAGGAATGAAGGCATACTAGAGAATATTATAAATGAAAAATTCTCAAATATCACCAAAGATTCTGACACACTCCTTTCAGAGGGCTATCAGACCCCAGGTTTCCTCAAGTCTAATAGAGCTTCCCCACACATTGTGATAAACCTGTCCAAAGTCAAGACAAAAGAAAAGATTTTTCAAGCTGCCAGGAGTAAGTGCCAATTTTTCTACAGGGGCAAATTCATGAGGGTGACTGCAGACTTCTCTAATAAAACTTTTCAAGGCAGAAGACAATGGTCATTGATCTTTAATCTACTTAAACAAAATAATTTCTAGCCCAGAATTCTATATCCAGCAAAGCTAACCTTTAAAATTGATGAATAAATCAAATCTTTTACTGAGGAAATACTTCAACCTGTTCTACATGATGACCATCACAATGGACCACCAGCAAAGTAAGCACTCAGAAATTAAAGGACAGAACTTATCCTCCACAATGATGAAAAGATGAAACTAAGCAAAGGATTTCCACAAAATAAGATAAATAGAATTCTACCACACTTATCATTTATCTCAATAAATATTAATGGTCTGAATTACCCAGTGAAGAGGCATAGATTGGCTGATTGGATTAAAAAACACAAGCCATCCATTTCCTATCTGCAGGAAACACACCTAGTCTCAAAATTAAAATTAAAATTCAGAGTTAAGGGTTGGAAGAAAAATTTTTAGTCAAATAAAATTCAGGAGATAAGAGGGATCACAATTGTACTTTCAGATATAGGTGGATTTAAAGCAACAAAAGTCAAAAAATACAAAGGTGGACACTTTATATTAGTCAAGAGAAAAGTATAAAAAGAAGACATTTTAGTTCTAAAGATTTATGCACCCAACTTAAATGTTCCCAGATTATTGAAACAAACCTCACTTAGTCTGAGCAATAGGAAATCCTATCACACTACAATAACAGGGGACTTTAACACTCCTTTTACAAAGCTGGATAGATCCACTAAACAGAAATTAACAAATATATAAGGGACTTAAATGAGATCCTAGAACAACTGTGCTTGATAGATGTATTTAGAACACTACTTCCCATAGCTAAAGAATATGCATTTTTCTCATAGACCCATGGAATATTATCCAAAATCAATCATATCCTAGGACGCAAAACAAACTTCAACAGAATCAAAAGAATTGAAATTTTACCTTGTAACTTCTCAGATATTGAGGCATTAAAGGTGGGACTCAACTCCAACAGAGATGTTCAACCTCACACAGAGGCATGGAAATTAAACAACCTTATGCTGAATGACAGTTGGGTGAAGGAAGAAATAAAAGTGGAAATCATTAACCTCCTTGAACATAACAACAATGAAGACACAAGCTACCAAAACCTATGGGATAAATCAAAAGCAGTACTGAGAGGAAAACTTATTGCTTAAATGCCTATATCTGAAAAACACAAAGAGAGTACATCAACAAACTCATAAGCCATCTTATGGAATTGGAAAAAGAATAGCAATCTAAGCCTAAACCCAGTAGAAGAATGTAAATATCCAAAATTATATCAGAAATTAATGAAATTGAAAACAAAAGAGTCATTCAGAAAATTAATGAAACAAGAAGTTGGATTTTTGAAAAAATAAATAATATAGATAAACCTTTGACCAGATTAACTAGAAATAGAAAAGTAAAATCTCTAGCAACCTCAATCAGACATGATAAAGAGGAAATAACCTGAGACGCTGATGTATACCTTGATTACTTCTAAGAGTTTAGTAATAGAATCCCTGGTCTCTTCCAGATATACAATCATATCATCTGTGAAGAGTGAAAGTTTAATCTCTTCTGACCCTATATGGATACCCTTGATCGCTTTTTCTTCCCTGATTGTGATGGCTAAAACATCCATTACAATGTTAAAGAGCAATGGAGACAATGGGCAACCTTGCCTCATTCCTGATCTGAGTGGAAATGATTTCAGCTTAACTCCATTGATTATAATATTGGCTGTGGGTCTGCTGTAGATGGCCTCTATCAGTTTAAGAAATGTCCCTTCTATACCAATTTTCATAAGTGTTCTGATCATGAACCGATGCTGGATATTATCAAACACTTTTTCTGCATCAATTGAGAGAATCATATGGTCTTTGTTTTTTTAATTTGTTTATGTGAAGAATTACATTTATAGATTTATGTATGTAAATGCTTGAGATTCTGGGATAAAACCCACTTGGTCATGGTGTATAATTTGTTTGATGTGCTGCTGGATTCTGTTTCTTAGGATTTTGTTGAATATTTTTGCATCAGTATTCATTAGTGATATTAGTCTATACTTTTCTTTTCTTGTTGGGTCTTTTCCTGGTTTGGGGATCAGAGTGATATTAGCTTCATAGAATGTGTTGGGTACTATTCCATCTTTTTCTAAGTTTTGGAAAATGTTGAGTAATATAGGTACTAGTTCCTCATTAAAGATTTGGTAGAATTCTGAAGTGAAGCTGTCTGGTCCTGGGCTTTTCTTTTTAGGGAGATTTTGTATAGTTGATGCTATTTCAGAGCTTGATATAGGTCTGTTCAACATTTCCACTGCATTCTGGCTAAGTCTTGGGAGACAGTGATCAAAACAGCATGGTACTGGCACAAAAACAGAGAGGTAGATGTATGGAACAGAATATAAAGCCAAGAGATGAATCCAGCCACCTACCGTTATCTGATCTTTGATAAGCCAATTAAAAATATTGAGTCGGGAAAAGATTGCCTATTTAACAAATGGTGCTGGGATAACTGGACGGCGATCTGTAGAAGACTGAAACTAGACCCACTCCTTTCACCATTAACTAAGATAGACTCTCACTGGATTAAAGATTTAAACTTAAGACATGAAACTATAAAAATACTAGAAGAAAGTGTAGGGAAAACACTTGAAGAAATCGGCTTGGGTGAAAATTTTATGAGGGAGACCCCTCAGGCAATTGAAGCAATATCAAAACTACACTTTTGGGACCTAATCAAACTTAAAAGTTTCTGCACAGTCAAGAACACAGTGAATAAAGCAGGTAGACAGCCCTCAGAATGGGAGAAGATATTTGCTGGTCATGTCTCCAACAAAGGTTTAATAACCAGAATCCCCAGAGCACTTAAACGTATTAGCAAGAAAAAAACAAACGATCCCATCTCAGGGTGGGCACGGGACTTGAATAGAAATTTCTCTAAAGAAGACAGGCACATGGCCTCCAGATGGAAAAATGCTCTCCATTTTTAATCATCAGAGAAATGCAAATCAAAACTACTTTGAGGTACCACCTAACCCCAGTAAGATTAGCCCATACCACAAAATCCCAAAACCAGAGATGTTGGTGTGGAGAAAAAGAAACACTTCTACACTGCTGGTGGGAATGCAAATTAATTTGTTCCTTTTGGAAAGACATCTGGAGAACACTGAGAGAACTAAAAATAGACCCACCATTTGATCCTGCAATTCCTTCATTAGGTATACATCCAGAAGACCAAAAATCAAATTACAACAAAGATATTTGTATAAGAATGTTTATTGCAGCCCAGTTCATAATTGCTAGGTCATAGAATAAGCCCAAATGCCCATCAACCCACGAATGGATCAATAAATTGTGGTACATTTACACCATGGAATACTCTGCAGCCCTAAAGAAAGATGGAGACTTTACCTCCTTCATGTTTATATGGATGGAATTAGAAAATGTTTTTCTCAGCAAAGTATCTCAAGAATGGAAGAAAAAGTATGCAGTGTTCACAGCCCTACTTTAAAACTAATTCATAGCTTTTATAGAATTTTCATTACTTAATTATAGCCTTAGAATATGGGAAGGGGGTGGTAGAGGGGAGGTGAGGGGGGTGGATGGGGGAGGGAGGGTGATTGGTGGGGTCACCTGTATGGTTTATCTTACAAGGGTACAAGTGAATCTTTCTAAAAGCAGAGTATGAATGTTTTAACTCAATAACTAAGAAACTTAACCAGTTTGATGAGAATATTTCAAAATGTATATGAAAACAGCACACTGTACCCC
>CAUYQV010067448.1:0-11853 GCA_963574575.1 Galagoides demidoff
AGGACTACTTTCCAACACATTCTATGAAGCAAATAGCACCCTGATACTCAAACCAGGGAAAGACCCAACAATAAAAGAAAATTATAGACCAATATCTTTAATGAACATAGATGCAAAAATAAGATCCTAGTAAACAGAATCTAGCAATATAGCAAACGAATTATACACCATGACCAAGTGGGTTTCATCCCAGGGTCTCAAGGTTGGTTCAATATATGTAAAACTATAAATATAATACTTCATGTAACAAACTAAAAAACAAAGACCACATGATTCTCTCAATAGATGCAGAAAAAGCTTTTGACAATATCCAGCATCCTTTCATGATCAGAACACTTAAGAAAATAGGTGTAGAAAGGACTTTTCTTAAACTGATAGAGGCCATCTACAGCAAACCCACAGCAAATATCATATTGAATGAAGTAAAATTGACAACATTTCCACTCAGATCAGGAACCAGGCAAGGTTGCCCATTGTCTCCACTGCTTTTTAACATTGTAATGGAAGTCTTAGCCATCGCAATCAGGCAAGAGAAGGCTATCAAGGGTATACAAATAGGGTCAGAGGAGATCAAACTTTCACTCTTCACAGATGATACGATTTTATACCTGGAAAACCCAAAGGACTCAATTACAAAACTCTTAGAAGTGATCAAGAAATACCTTAGTGTCTCAGGATACAAAATCAATACTCACAAATCAGTAGCTTTTATATATACTAATAATAGTCAAGCTGGAAAACAGTCAAGTACTCTATTCCCTTTATAGTTGTGCCAAAGAAGATGAAATATTTGGGAATTTACCTAACAAAGGACGTGAAAGATCTCTAAAGGAGATTTTTAATGCTGAATGCTTCTATTAAAAAGGAAGATAAGCCAAAAAATGAATGATGTAAGCATTCAACTTCAGGAATAAGGAAAATGAACTCAAAGAATTAGAAGGAAAGAAATAAATTTTAAGAGCACGAACTGAGACAATAGCTAAACACATAAAACACAATCATCATGGGTGGCACCTGTGGCTCAAAGGAGTAGGGTGCCAGCCCCATATACTAGAGGTTGTGGGTTCAAACCTGGCCCCAGCCAAAAGCTGCAAATAAATAAAATAAATAAATAAATAAATAAAATAAAACAGAATCATCAAAGCAAAAATTTTGTTCTTTGAAAATGTTAATGAAATGGATATAACCAACCAGGAAAAAAGAGAAATGATAAATAGTATTAAGGATAAAAGATATAAGTATAAATGCTGAGTGATTAGGAAGATGAGAAGAGGATACATAACTTTATGCTAGCAAATGTAACTTTAAAAAAATGGTCACATTTCTGAACAAAAGTAATGTAAAAAAATGCAACATAAAGAGATAGAAAGCCTGAATAGTTCAAAGCCATAGAAGAAATATAATCAGTAGTTAAAAATATCTTCACAAGGAATTCCATGACCTAATAGCTTTACTGACAAATTCTACCAAATATGTAGGAAACAATTATTTCAGAAAATAAAAAAAGAAGCAATATTTTCCAGCTCATTTCATGAGGCTATAATAGCACTGACACCAAATCTTGATGAAAATAATATAAGAAAATTACATGTTAATTTCATTTATAAATGTCCATGCAAAAATCCTAAGGAAAACATTAGCAAACTGAAATTAGAGATCTATCTAAGAAGATAATATATCATGACCAATTTGAACTTTTTCAGCAATGCTAGGCTAGTTTAAAATTTAAAAAATATCTATGCAATTAGCACATAGTTGATGAAAGTATAATCATATAAGTACATCTCAATAATTACAGGAAAAGTGAGCAATGTGATTCAAAACTCATTTTAAAAAAAAGTATCTTAACGAAATATAAAGTCCTTAACCTGATATAGAGCATTTATATTTCACACAGACTTTTGAAAAACTATCCCAACTGATTCTAAAGTGTATATAAAATAGCAAAGGGCCAACAAGAGCCAATTCACATAAAAAGATAAGGTGGGGGTGACTCTAGGTGGGATCACAGGGTTTCATAGTGGGAGTTTCTCTTGGGCATTTGGTGGTTCAAATTCCATCCTCAGTGTCTTCTGTGAGCAGAATTTCCTGAACTTCATTTTGTATTTTTAAGTTGGAGAGGGGAGCATGTATACAATTCCCTTCCTAATCTTCAAGGTGAAGTTCACTTCCCCTGTTGCTTGCCAACTGAAATAAGCTGGACATACAAGATAAGAAGGAACAAAGTTGTGCTCTTCAATATCAGAGAGAAGTTACTTTTAAAGAGTTCTAAAAGTGTCAGTAAGTATTGCATCCCTTAGATTCAGTCTCTAAAATACTTACAGAGACCTGATCTTAGCATCTAGGCACTATAGGAACTGGAAATACACCGACCTATGTAGGAAGTTGTTCTGTGAATTTCCATGAGTCTTGGTTTCTCAATAGACTGATGTTAAGGGTCAGACATTGGTGCCCCACACCCCAAGGCAGCTTTCGCCCAGTTCCAAGTTTATTTCTTACAGTCCCACAGCAACTCCACTAGCATGGTGCCCACCATAACCCAGTCTTCTCACTCCAGTTCTGGGACACTGAGGTCCTTAGAGAGTATCCACTCAAGAACCATGTTTTATTCTGGAGATTCTTACATGAGGAGCCTGTTCCTACCCCTTGGGGTAAATTATGGGCCCTTCAGTATGGATTTTCCAATCTTGATTATGGGAGGGATGAAAGCCATTAATATTGCTTCCATGAACCTCTCCTGGAAAGAACAGATAAATACCAGACATACAAGAAACACTTGGATGTTTAGGAAAATGAGTCCTAAAAACTCAACATGGCATACATAGAAGATCACAGTGGGAATGGAATCTTTGTAAACACAGAGATCCACAAACATCATCCTTTGAATAAGAACTTTGAAATTTTGTTTTCATTATACAGAAATAAAGATGTTGTATTTTTTAAAATCTAACTGTAGATATAACTATAGGAATTAAGAGACAAATACATCATGTAAAAATTCTTGGCGGTGGTACTTGTGGAGAGGTAAAGCTGGATTTTGAGAGGAAAACATGTTAAGAAAGTAGCCATAAAATCATCAGTGACTGGAAGATTACTATCAGCTTGGCAGGAGGGGCAGACCCACCTCCCAATGGTGAAAACAGAAATAGATGTTATGGGAAGTGCCTGTGGCTCCGTGGGTAGGGCGCCAGCCCCCATATACTGAGGGTGGTGGGTTCAAACCCAGCCCCAGACAAACAGCAACAAAAAATAGCCGGGCTTTGTGGTGGGTGTTTGTAGTCCCAGCTACTTGGGAGGCTCAGGCAAGAGAATCACCTAAGCCCAGGAGTTGGAAGTTGCTGTGAGCTGTGATGCATGGCACTCTACTGAGGGTGGCATAGTAAGACTCTGTCTCAAAAAAAAAAAAGAATATTTTCCAGCTCCATCCATGTAAACAAGAAGGAGGTAAGGTGTCCATCTTTCTTTATTGCTGCATAGTATTTCAAGAATAGGAGAAAAAGTATCCAATGTACTCAACCCTATTATGAAACTAATTGTTAACTATCATAGGAAAGATATAACCCAATTGTAGTCCAAGAATACGGGGAAAGGGGAAAGGGAGAGGAGGGGAGGGGGGAGGATGGGTGAAGGGAGGGTGATTGCTGGGATCACGCCTATGATTTATCCTATAAGGGTACATGTGAATCTTTCTAAATGTCAAATATAAATATTTGTCTTAACACAACAATTATGAGAATGACATGATGGCTATGTTGGCCATTTGGATGAAAGTATTTCAAATTGTATATATGGAAACAACATACTGTATCCCATGATAGAATTAATGTGCACAAATATGGTTTAATAAAAAAAAAGAAAAGAAATAGATGTTATGAAACAACTGTATCACCCTTGCACCATCAAGATTTAAACCTTTTTTGATGCAGAACATTACTATTAATATAATGTTTGGTTACTGATGGAAGGAGGAGAGCTGTTTGACAAGGTGGGAGGGAATAAGCTACTAGCAAGCTGTATTTTAAACAGATGCTCTAGGCTATACAATGGAATTTTATACATTGGGGCTTAAAGCCAGAGAATGTCCTTCTGTCATCTACAAAAGAGGACTGGCTTGTAAAGATTACCGATTTGGACCAGTCCAAGATTTGGGGGCAGACCGCTGTCATGAGAACCTTATAAGGTACCCCCACCTACTTGGCTCCTGGGATTCTAGTTTCCAATGATATGATACTGCTGGGTATAACTGTGCAGAAGATTTCTGAGTTATTCTTTCTATCTGCTGTAGTAGGTAGGTATCCAGCCTTCTCTGAGCACAGGCCTCAGGTGTCACTGAAGGATCAGATGACCAGTGGCAAATACAACTTCATTCCCAATGCCTGGACAGAGGTCTCAGAGGAGGCTCTGGACTTTGTCCGGAAGTTGTGGAGGTGGGTCTAAAGACATGTTTTACACTAGAAGAAGCTTTAAGAAACCTGTAGCTTCAGAGTATCTAGTTTGGGCAGCACCTTCTATCCACTTTCTGTGTCATGTTCATTTGCTGAAATAGAGGACTCCTTCCTGTTTGTCTTCAAGCATGAGGACATGAAGAGAAAAATTTCAGGGCCTGCTGTCTGAGGAAAAGAAATCCTCAGCTTCCCCCAGGTTCCAGCTTAGCCTTCCACCAGTCAAAACGGTCCCAGGAAGGACCATCAGAGGATGCTGAGACCACGGAGAACAGAGCTGGGCTGTGTGTTGCTGTGTCATGAACACTGGGGTGTGACCATGGAAGGAACATACCTTCTCTCACTCTGCTGTCATTGGTCTTCTAAGTCTTTTTTCTAGTTTGTATTTTACTTATGGGATGATTGTTTTTTCACAATCATTAATATACAGTTAAAAACCTAAAAAAAAAAAAAAAGGAATATCAAGGTGGTCTTTTTGCCCTACTAGATATCAAGAAGTACCAGATAAAAAAATTATAATCAAGGCAGTCTGGTCTGGTGCAGGGAAAGATAAACTGAAGGGAACAGAAACAGAACTGCACTTAATGGGACTGTGATATTTTACAGAATGGCCATTGAAGATTAATGAGGGATGCTGCCAGGGCCATTGTTTATGCAGGTAGAAAAAGGAAAGAACAAACTTGGGCCTTGTTTAACACCACCTATGATCAGCCCTTCCTCCACTTACTCTTCTTCCACGAGTATGTGTCTCTGTGAATGGCAATAACACCCACTCAGGTGTCCAAGCTCTGACTCTGGTAGCCGTCTTTGCCTCCTTTCATGTCCAAACATATTCTTTAATGCTCAAATCTAATACGTACACTCTGCCCTCCTTTTACTCAGCCTTTACTGCACTAAGTCCTACTACTACTGAAATTTCAGGACTTAGTTATATAGCATTTCTGAAACAGATTCTCCTCCTGTGTGGTCCCATAACTCTCATAACCTGTCATTATTATGCTTACACTATTCTACTTGCCAGTCTATTTCTAGGTTAAGTACTGCATATCGACAATATAATAAACAATCAGTAAACATCTGGAGAATTCATGAGTCAATAAATGAATGTACAGAGTAACTGAATTCTACAACAGAAACATCTGCAATATGTTTAAGTTCTCTTATTATACTGCTTTAGGGGGAATATTCCCCAATACATTCTTTTTTGGCAAATATATCTCATTTATGGTGATATTATTTCAGGCTACTCTAAAACCACTTTTCACACATTCTTTCTTCACATCAATTAAAGCTACTTCACATGTGAGCCAAAAAATTCCAAGTTAATTCAGTTCTACTTTTCTAGAATGGTATTTCTATAAAAGGGAATAAATCATCCATGTTGCAACATAACACAGGTTGTTACAGAAATTTTAAAAATAATTATCTTTCCTCTTTATTCTAATCAACATTAGTTAGAATTATGTAGAACATACATAATCTTAGGTCCATCAATGACTTTTTGTTGAATGAATGAGATTAAGGGGATAAACAGTGTGTCTAATTATTTCTTTAATCTAGACATGACTAATCTTATTTACTTATTATTAAATTTTTGTCATTTCTTTCTGAAGGAGTTTGATTGGCCAATTGAAGGACTGCTTATTCCAAACAGTCCCCCCATGAAAAAACCCATCTGTAAGACACCAGAGCAATATGTCCCCGTGAGACTCAGAGTTCTGCGGAATGGAGACAAGAATAAAAACAGATCCCTTACTGTACTCAGTCCAGACATTTCCCCAGGATGGAAGTCACAGTGAGAACAACTTGTTCATACTTCTTATTACTCTTTCTATTTTCTAAAGATTTTTGTCTTCATTATGAATTTTTTTTTTTCTAGGGGATGTCTGTATTTATTTAGAAAAAGAGATCTTGATATTCGAAGATGAAAATAAGTACAAAGATTCGTTTAGTTTCTATGTCAGGAACTCAGTTTGAACTCTGCTGATTTAGATTAAACACAGAAGATGAGTTAGAAATGAGTAACTTTGATTTTTAAAAGTGCTATAAGCAACGTATATTTTGCATTAGCATTCTTGTTTGAGATTTACTAATGTATTTTGAAATAACTGAACTTACAAATTCCTTCTAAACATAATTTGTCATTTTTAAGTTATTATATATAATTACCTACATTTAAACCTTTGACATTGTTTTATGAACAAATATAATTCTCAAAAGTATAACTGTATAATTTATATTCTTTCCTTGGAATAACATTTTTAAAGTTTATAATCCTAAAAAAGCATTGATCTGCACCTTAGCTTACTTTATGACGGGAGTAAAATCTTCCCAAACAGCCAATATTTCTCCGGCATTAGAGGACAATTGCCTGTTATACTTTCATTTCATTTTATGACAAAAGAAATCAGATCATAAAAAGCTCTGGTGTAAAGAATGAGTTAAACACATTGTTTCTCATATTATTAGCTGCAATATTACCTCTTGACCTTTCTTTTGAGATGTTTAGAATATTTGAGGCTGCTGATAATAGTTTAACATTACTTTCTTCACATTGATTAAATATACTTCATACATGGCTGAACAATGAGTAACATTCAGATTGGCTGACCACTGAACTGCCTGTAAAGATGATAAAGTAAAAAATTAATCTTCAAAGTATAGTCAAGCCTGAAATTGAAATCTTTGACGCATACATTTCATAATTAGCTCATTCTGCTAGATGTAAAGATGTTAGGGTAATGTCCTTAAAGTAGTGTGTGACTTTTTAAAAACACCTAAAGTTAACATGTAAATTCTCTTCATTCATACATTTATTTTTTCTTATTCTGTATTTTTAATTGTGACTCAGAATTATAGGCTGCTATCATCACATTAGTGTTTTAAAAATTCATGATTCAGTCAGGTAATTCACACATATTTTGAGAGATTGGCAAATTTGGACAACTATCTAGAGCAGAGTACGTGAAACTCTCTACTGCCTGTAAGGTATGATCATGGAACAGTGTGTCCTGATTCATCAAGTGCTCAGGTATTAGAGAGTCACTTTGTTCACCACACCAATTAAGTATTCCCAAATAATTAAAACACACTGGCATGCACTTGACAGTTAAACTCTACTAAATATAGTTTAAGCTTTTATTTGCTGATTCAGAAGGTGTTCTGTAGGATCTAAAATAGCATCTTGGCACCACCCTTACCCCAGCCCCCAAGCTCTGTGTAAGTACTAGTTAACAGAAAGTTTAAATGGAAAGAGTCTTAGCTTACATCGATGGTTGACTGTGTCACCCATGTTCAGGGAGCACCACTCCACTCACATTGTCATTGTGATGAATGGCATTCTTGAGTTGTGCAAGGTAGAAGCCCTGCCATGCTACTTTTAATAAATCCAAACTACATATCTTCTAGAAGAAATAAATTTTATTAACATATAGCAGCTGCTTGTGGTGGCTCACACCTGTAATCTCAGTACTCTGGGAAGCAGGGTCTCGTGAACCCAGGAGTTTGAGATCAGCCTGAGCAACCCTGTGCAACCCCATCTGATAGAAAGTTAAAATATTAGCTGGGCATGCTGGTGTGTGCCTGTAATCCCAGTTACTCAGGAGGCTGAAGTAGGAGTATTGCTTGAGCCAGGCGTCTGAGGCTGCAGTGAGCTATGATCATGCCACTGCACCCTAGCCTGGGCAACAGAGTAAGAACTTGTTTCAAAAACAAACAAACAAACAAATAAACCCTGAAAACCATATAGAGACATATTACGTGTCTGAAGAAAGAGGTTTGGCTGTTTAGTATCTATACAAGCAAAATCAGGCTGGAATGATGAAATAAAGAACCATTCTAACAAAATCCATCTTGCTCTTGTAACATGTTATCCTTTAGCTGTTTAATAATTTATCTGAGACAGTTTTAAGATTTTTTTTGTTGTTGTTATTGGTTCCTCCATCTAGAAAGCTAAAGGCAGATAAAATAGTATTTGTTCATTACCTAGTTATTTATTACTCTTGTTGATTATCAAGATCTTGTCAATTAGTCTTGATAAAGGCTGTCAAGTTCATATAAATTAAGACTGTCACAATTTTTCTTGCATCACAGGCAAATCTCATCTCTTAGAACTGTAAATTAAACAAGGAAAATTTTATAAGTGATAGTCTAAGGAATGTTAAGAGGAAAGTCCCAATATGAAGTGCTAAAGGATTATTTTATAATTTTAATATACGTATTACTCATTAGTAAGTTATGATCTCTGGACTCACTCAAGTTCCTTAATAGAGCTTTTTAAGGCCCTTTGTGACCTATCCCTGCATATTTCTCTAGCCCTGTTTCTTATCAACACTCCCCCCTGTTCCCATTGTGAACCACTCCATTTCCCAACACCTCTAATCTGTCTTTATGGTACAGATCTTTTGAGAATGAATTTGGACTTCATATCTAGATGTTGACTCTGAACTATATGCCCCTTCCTTTCAAGTTAGTTGTAGCTGCTCTGTCCTCCACTTCTCCAATCTCCCTGGTCTTTCCACTAGCACAGCACCTACCATTCCATTTCATGATTAACTGCTTATGTCTCTATCCACAAGACAGAATACAGGAATGATGTCTGATTCATCTATAGCAGATGTGCAATCTGCTATGGTATGGTCATGGAACATTGTGTTCTGGTTAATCAAGTAGAAAGGTATTAGAGAATCACTTTGTTAACTACATGATTTAGGGCCCACAGAAGGCCCTAAATCAGTGCTTATTGAATGAATAAATAACTATATTTGATCATCATTTCTGATGAATGAATGAATAACTATGCAGTATTTAAACACTATTTCACTTAATAAAATATAGTCATCGTAAACATGCACAGAATAGTTTTCTAAGTTGAAAATTTGAACAAAGATATTTTTGCAATTTAGTATCCTTTTTCTATAAGCATCATTTATTTTTCAGTTTAAAAA
Source organism: Galagoides demidoff (assembly GCA_963574575.1). Taxonomy (NCBI): domain Eukaryota; kingdom Metazoa; phylum Chordata; class Mammalia; order Primates; family Galagidae; genus Galagoides; species Galagoides demidoff. Next base: position 9,389 of record CAUYQV010067448.1, read on the forward strand.
TATTTTTAGGTTTGGATTAATATGAATAATAAAACAATATATGAATAAAATGTTACAAATAAAATGAACGCAATCTCTGACTTCTTCAAACATGATAAATTTACTGTTCAAAGAATTCAGCATTATTAGAAGAGGATTAAAATAGCAAAAATTTATTTTCTTATATGAATTACTCCTAGTATAAATGTTGACGTAATAACATGTTCATTTTATTTTATTGATTATTGAATATTTCATATGAAGTTTAATTTATGATTGTGATAGTTTTTCAAACTCTGTTTTTTAAAGAAAGATTATTTTAGGGAAAATCATGATAATTTTTTCACATGTCAAAACGTGTTGAGAGATAATTAGTGTATACTAACATATCAGTCAAATCTTGGATTGTTTGTTTCAGAAATGTTAACCCTAAAAGGAAAGAGAAAAACTGTGTCACTAATTATTCTGAAACAGAAGCAAACCAGACTGAATTTCACCAATTTTTGGAAAGGTAAATACTTAATATTCTAAGTGCACAGATTTTTTTTTGTTTAAGTGTTTGAATGATTATGCATAACAGATAACACATAATACATATGCAACTACCTGAGAAAATAGCTGTTAATGTAATGATTCTGGAGTTTTGAGTTTGTAAAATATATAAACTATGTGTGTCTATGATACCAGTACTAATCTGTACAGTCCTTCTCTCCAAATTTCAAGGTCTGACAAATCCCCTAGCTTTCTGAACTACCAATTCTACAAATATAAATTAATCTCACTTAACAATATGTTTCACAATTTACAATGGCTTTCTTTGGTTTATAGTTGCTTAAATTGAGGGCAGGGTAGTTAAATTTTATATTTTATCTAGTATAAACCAATTTATTTACTTTATTTTAGAGACAGAACCTCACTTTGTCACCGTTGGTAGAGTGCTCTGGCATCATAGCTCACAGCAACCTCAAACTCAACGAATCCTCTTGCTTCAGCCTCCCAAGTAGGTGGGACTACAGGCACTCACCACAATACCCTGCTATTTTTCATTCAGAAACAGGGTCTCACTCTTGCTCAGGTTGGTCTTTGACTCCTGAGCTCAGGCAATCCACCTGCCTTGGCCCCTCAAAGTGCTAGGATTACAGGCATGAGCCACCACATCTGGCCTATAAACCAATTTTAAAAATCACTATCTTAGTCCATTTCACGTTGCTATAAAGGAATACTTAAAGCTGGGTAATTTATAAAGAGAAATTTGGCTCACAATTCTGATGGGTGCAAAGTTTAATATTGGACTTCTGCATCTGGTGGGGGCTTTAGGTTGCTTGTACCCCTGGCAGAAGGCAAAGAAGAACTGCCATGTGCAGACATCACATGACAAGTAAGAGGAAGCAAGAGAGAGAAGAGGTTGTTGCCAGATTCTTTTTAACAATCAGCTTTTACAGGAACTAATAGAGAACTCACTAACTTGTAAGGGAGAGCATTTATTTATTCACGAGGCATCTGCCATGACCCAAACATCTCCTATTAGGCCCACTTCCAGTATTGCAGATCGAATCTGAACATGAAGTTTGGAGGGTCCAAACATCCAAACCATGGTACTAACCTATCATTACATTTGTGAAATAGGTTATAATTTTACTTTTAACCAGTATTTTCCTAAAAATGAAGTATTAGACAAGTACTCAAAAGCAGGCCACCTAGTATGGAATTTTGGGTAAAATATGCCTTGTCAAATATGAAGGGACAATCCTATTGAATTTAAGGAAAATTATGCTATCTTTAGTTATCTAACAATTCACTCTAACTAGTTTTGATGCTCTCTTCTGTTGTTGGTTTTTCCATTTACAAAGCTAGGGAAATATCTGATAATAAAAGAAGTCCCATTTTAGAATAATAGATACAGAACACTTTTTGATACCTTCCGCTTCCTATAAAGTTGGTCGCTACATGGAGTATTGGAAAGACTATGGGATTAGGAAGCAAGGGAATTGATTTTCCCCCCCAGCTTTGCTATTAACTAGCTGGAAGGCTTTAGCAAAGCCCTGCTCATCTCTGAGCCTTGTTTTCCTCCTCCTTTAAATATCCAGCCATGTAATATGAAAAGCAGAGACAAACATGGCTGGAAACTTTCCAGGCAGGCCTAGAACCAGGAAAGAGAACCCCCCGGAGCAGCTGTCAGGAAGGCCGCCTGAAGAGGAAGGAAAATGAGACAGAAATACAAAGCAAGAAGATCGCAAAAAGAAGAAATTGAGCACCTATGCCTTCCTGGAGGCTTTGTTACTATTTTGAAATAACTGGAAGGATGTGGTGGAGCTCCCTGGGGTGGGGTGCCCTGGCAAGTGATTCAAGTGATTAGTGCAAGGAGACCTCCACTATTGCAGAGCTATCGCTGTCTGTGGAGCTGGAGACATGGGTCCTTCCTTCTCTACACTGCCCTTTACTCTCAGGGACCCCTGGGTTGTGTGAAGTACAGTTCTCAGGGAAGC
>CAUYQV010067450.1:0-5000 GCA_963574575.1 Galagoides demidoff
GGAGCGCACAGGCCAGTCCAATGGGGTAGGGTGGGACTGGTGGCCCCATGGCCCCAGGCAGGTAACCCCAAGCTTCCCCCTCAAGCACAAACAGAATCAAAAGGGGACAGGAGCCTGCAGGGACCTTGACTGTCCCTAGCACTGTCCTTCTGCTACCTTCCTGGCCTGCAACCCCCAGGGGCAAGAGGAGCCTATGACCCCTGGGCATGGTCTCCAGGCTCTTCCCAAGGGTACACTCCAGAACCCTCCTTATGCAGGCTCTACCCCCAGCCCTTGCCAGCTGCCTCATTGCAGAGAGAGGCCTGGGACTGGGCAACTTATACAAAAGAAGTTGGAGATGGGGCATCTGGTGGGACCTTGGGCTGTTTCCTGAGTGGAAGAGGGCTCAGCTCTCTATGCATCACCTGCTGGATGCCCATCTGGGCGGCGTGGGGCCTGGGCTTTGGGGATGGCCTCAGTTCTCTGTGCTTCACCTGTTGGACAGCCATCTGGGTGCCCTTTGGGGTGGTGTGGGGCCTGGCCTTTGGAGATGGGCTCTGCTTGTCATCCTTCACCTGCTAGATGCCTATCTGGGCATCGTGGGGTCTGGGCATCAGGGTTAGGCTTTGCTCTCTGGTCTTTCACTATCTGAGAGCCTGTCTGGGCATCCTGGGGTCCCAGACTTAGCAGCCTAAGGCCCTTAGACCTCAGGGTTTCCACCCCTTGGGACAGTCGGAGAGGCAGGTGGGGTGCAGGTGGTGGGGGCACAAGCAGTGTGGATGCCAGTGGTGGGGGTGCTGGTGGCCAGCCCTTCAGCTTCCTGGGAGTGGCTGAGCTCCATGCTTACCACAATTGTAGGAGGCTCATCCTGTGAGTCTCCCTGAGCAGCAGGGAGTGTTGTAGCCAGTTGGCTGGACAGTGCAGCCAAGTAGTTGGCAGCCAGCTTGGTGGCTACAGGTGGCAGCTCCTCTGGGAAATTCCAGGCCTCCCGGGGTACAGGCCCTTGCGTTGGGTCAAGGACAATAGTGACCGTAGCAGATACAGAGTTCGGGCGGTTTTTGGCCAACTTCACAGGTGGGATCTTCGTAGATGGGAGAGTCTCCAGGCTGAAGGATTTAATTTTGACCATTGGGCCTCCTGCTGCACCTGCAGAACAGAGCAAGGTCACTGGCTGGCAGGGCAGGGCCACCCTCCTGCCTGGAGAGGCGGGGTTGGCTCCTGGGACTCTTGGCTAGGTCCGAGGCAGACCTCCCCTCCCACCCTTGTCCCTTCTGCCTATTCTGTTGGAAAGGCAGGCTGAGTCTGTCACCACACAGGCTACTCCTGCTCTTCTTGTGAAATAAGTCTTATGAGCAGAGGAGTGGGTGGAACACTCAGGTGCATTTTAAAAACAACAAGAGTAGAAGCTCATAAGCTCACATTCCACCTCCATGACCACAAGATGAACCTGTAAGAAGAAGCCCTCACTTTCTCACAAATGTCTGGTGCCCTATGGATGCAGGGCTCACAGCTCTGCAAAATGCCATTCTCTTGGGCCTATTTGTGAGCACCATACACAAAGCACAGGGTGCACACTCCCTCTTCTTTAGCTCTGTGTGTGGCATGAGCCATACGCACTGGTCTGTGCCTCACTCACTTTTGCGAGACGTGGTGTTGCGTTGTGTGAATGTCCCAGTTTCTTCCCTGGTCCTTTGTGATGGGTATTTCCTTTATCCTGCCTTGGAGCTATCATGAACAATGCTCACATCTCCTGGCATGTGCAGACAAAAATCTCTCTAAAGTCTATGCCTAGGATGGAGCCCCTGCCCTCCCAGAACTGTTGCAGCTGTGCAAGGCCAACATGTCTCCAGAAAGGCTGAGTCAAGCCTCCCTCAGAGCAAGTGGCCTCGCCAGGCCCAGGTACTGTACCATCTGCACTCCTGCATGTGCCAATGTGGGGTGCCATCACGCATGTGTTCAGGGGCATTTCTCCATCACTAACACAGTTAAGCCTTTGGTATTCTCTCTTTTGTGAAGTGCCCATTCAGTCTCTTTTTTTGTTAAGTCATAATTTATTTTATTTTATTTTATTTTTTTAGAGACAGAGTCTCATTTTGTCACCCTCAATAGGGTGCTGTGGCATCACAGCTCACAGCAACCTCCAGCTCTTGGACTTAGGCAATTCTCTTGCCTCAGCCTCCTGAGTAGGTGGGACTACAGGCGTCAGCCACAACGCCTGGCTATCTTTTTATTGCAGTTTGGCCGGGGCCGGGTTTGAACCCATCACCTTCAGTATATGGGGCCGGCGCCCTACTCACTGAGCCACAGGTGCCGCCCTCATAATTCTTTATATATAATTCTGTATACTAGTCTGCTGTTGGTTATGTGTTGGAAATATTTTTCCGATTTTGTTGTAGTATAACTTTCTACTTTTTTTTTTTAACTTTCTACTTTTTAATGGCATCTTTTATGGCCATCTTCCTTTATGATTACTGCCTTTAAAAAGATTCTCAATAAATCCTTACATGCCTTGAGCACAAAAAATTATTATCCAATATTACCTTCTAGAAGCTTTTATAATTTTCCCCTTACATTTATTTATTATGTCTTTGTTCCATGTGGAATTGGTTTGGGGGACCAGCATGAGGTAGAGGTCCCATTTCATTCATGTTTTCCCCACATGCACCAAATGGTACTGGCCGCATTTTCAATCTGTCCATCCCTATTCATCAATCATACCTTGCCAAAAATTAAATCTCCTTATGTTCATGAGTTTTCTCCTGCCATCTCTAATTCATCTCACTGATGTCTAAGTTTATTTATATGTTCTTACACACTGTCTTTATTAATAAAGTGTCATGGAAAGTGTTGATTTATAGTAAGACAAGTCTTCCTAAATTGCCCTTTTGGTAATATGTCTTGGTTATTCTTGACCTTGTGAAATTCTATACATTTTAGAATCAGTTTTTCAAGTTTTATACACATAGACACCACAAAAATACACATGCACATACAAAAAGCCTGTTGGAATTTTGATTGAGGTCACATTAACTGTTAGGGAAAAGTGATCTCTTTACTATAATTCTTCTAATCCTTGAACATCAAAAATCTCTCCATTTGTTTGGGTGTTTCTAAAATGTTTCTCTTTAAGCTTTATAATTTTCTCCACAAAAGTCTTGCACATCTTTTGTCGGGTTTATTCGTAAGTACCTCACTTGCAAAAATGCTATTGTAAATAGCATATTTTCCATTTCCTAGCATTTCTTATTGATATGCAGGAATGTTGATTGCATCCTTCTTCCTACAAGATGCATTAGCTAGGTATAGAGCTCTAGGTTGCCGACCTGCCCACTAGCATGTGGAAGGTCTGATTCAATTTTGTTTTGGCTTCCATTAGTGCCAAGCTAGTTCATGAATAACTCTTGAAGAGAGAATCTTTTTATCACTGGATATTTTAAGAAATATTTTCTTTGTCTCAGGTATTTCTCACTTTAATTTTATTTTTATTTATCATTATTATTATTATTATTATTATTATTATTATTATTTGAGACAGAGTCTTAAGCTGTCACCCTAGGTAGAATGCCATGGCATCACAGCTCACAGCAACCTCCAACTCTTGGGCTTAGACAATTCTCTTGCCTCAGCCTACCAAGAAGCTGGGACTACAGGTGCCCGCCACAACACTTGGCTATTTTTCTTGTTGCAGTTGTCATTGTTGTTTAAAATTATGGAACACTTCATGAATTTGCATGTCATCCTTGTGCAGGGGCTATGCTAATCTTCTCTGTATCATTCCAATTTTAGTATATGTACTGCCAAAGGGCACACTGTCACTTTAATTTTATTATGTCTACAATTTTATTTGCCCTCCTTAGAGTTAGTGACTTCTGACAGTGTTAGCAAATTCTCAGGCATCATTTCCTTAAATATCACCTTTCCCCAATTTTCTCTTCTCTCTTTCTGGGACTCTGTTAATTAAACTTATCATAGAGGCTGGGTGTCTTGGCTCACCCTTATAATCCTAGCACTCTGAGAGGACAAGGCAGGTAGGTCCCTTGTACTTAGGAGTTGGAGAGCAGCCTGAGCAAAAGTGAGACCTCATCTTTACTAAAAATAGGAAAACTACCTGGGTGTTGTTTTGGGTGCCTGCAATCCCAGCTACTTGGGAAGCTGAGGCAAGAGGATCACTTGAGTCCAAGAGACTGAGGTTGCTGTGAGCTATGATGATGCCAGGGCACTCTACCCAGGGTGATGGAGTGAGACTTTGTCTCAAAAAACAACAAAAGCATATCATAGATTTCAAACTGTACCTTTAGTCACTTTCCTTCTTAGTTTGCATCTCTTGTCTCTCTGGACCTATTTAAGTATTTTCTTCAACTTTTGGCTCTAGTTTTCTACTTTACTTTTTAGTTGTGTTGAATCTGTTGTTAAATCCAGGAACCACATTTTAAAAAAAAATTTCAGTGATAGTTCTCATTTCTGTAAGTTTTATTTGGTGCTTTTCCAAATCTGCTTGGTATTTTAAAGATAGTTTTCTGTTCTCTTCAGATATTTTTTAACTTTGCCTTTTATTACTTTAAACAAAGTAAGCACAGTTATGAACATTTCTGTCTCGGTCTGTGAAATCTAGTACCTGAGGCCTCTGTCTCCACTGCAGCTACTGTAGGCTGTCACATATCAGCTTTGTTTCCACATGCACTTAATCAGTTTGCCTTGGGAGCTGCTCATTTTCTTCATAGTTTTATTCATGAAACATCTTTGAGGCCTGGGATGAAGGTCAATTCCTCAGAGGATATTCTGCCTGGCACCTGGGAATGACCAGTCCAGACTTACTCAGCTGCAGGTGGTCTGGTCACCATCCGGCCAGAGTGAGAGTAGTCAGTGCTCCCTCCACACTCCATGGGAGTTTCTCTCTTCCTTCCACCTCTAAAATTCCAGCTGGCTGATTCTCCTGATTGCTTTGGGTGTGGGGAAGAGGGTTACTTCTGGCTCACCACTGAGCCGGGGTGGGGGGTCTCATCTGCAGGGGTTACTTATTG
>CAUYQV010067450.1:10000-11655 GCA_963574575.1 Galagoides demidoff
AAGTTCCCAAATGTTCCAATTCAGTAAGTCTGTTCTGCTCTGTTCTGGTCTGTAGAGAATCTGGGGGAACAAGAGGCTAGGCTGGACGCAGCCTGAGACGCCTGTTCCCAAGGCAGGGGAGAGATGTCTTCCTGTCTCACTGGTAATCTTGATAACTCTAGTAACTAAAGGTCAGAGCTTGCAAGTCTTAAGTTCAGAGCTGCTTTTAGTTTGAAGTGTTTTAAGTTTTTACATGTTCTATGTTTCTGTATGATATGTATAAGTGAGTGAGTGAAAGAGTTTAGATGTGATTCCACGGCCCTAAGGCCACAGAGTCTGAGGGGGCCTCCATCCGCGGTTCCACAACTTTATCATATGGCTTACTGGTGGGCCCTTCGGGGAGACCTGGAGTGGGGTTTATACCTCTCTGCCTATGCCAAGATAGAGTTTTCATCCCTTCAGGGATGTGGTCAGGAAGGCATCTGAGTGGGGGTCAGGCACGGCTCCGTGCCTGACTAATTTTCTGTCTGTTGCATTCTGTTTGTGTTTTCTGTCCTGTCCACTTATCAATTTTTTGCCTTATTAGTCTGTTTTTCATGATGTTTGTATTTTGTAGTTTTTTTGTCCATTTGGTAGTGTCTGCCTAATAATTTGTTCAAAATAAGACAAGGTAATTTTTGAAAATGCTATTTCAGTAACTTTTTAATTTCAGCCACTGCACCAAGAGCAACAGTAAAAAAGTAAAACTAGCTACTTTGCACATTTTCTGTAAGTAAAACTAACCAGCTTCCAAGACAGACTAGCCTCCCCTTTGGTCTCGAGGTAACAAAGAGAAACTAGAAATTCCAGATTTTCGACTTTGAGAGCAGGCACCTACTTGGCAAAGATATTAAATTGAGCCTGCAAGCCACAAATCATGCTGGGGGAGTAAAAGGTAAAAACCGTGTCATGAAAAATATTGTGGTTTGGGCAGTCAGGTGAGCTTTAGGATTTTGTTTCTTTCTGGCAATTAAAGAGTTACTACAAAGTTTATTAAAACTATTCCCTTTTTGGCTACTAAAATTACAACTGTTATGTTACAAATAATTTAAAGATAAAGTGCTGGTACTTGAAAATTCAAGGTCAACCACCTGTTTAAAATTTAAAACAGCAGCCACTTAACATTATTCTGGTTGGCACACATTCAGCCAATCCTTAGGCAGTCTCCAGGATGGAGGCAGGCTGTGGTGCCTCTGAGGGGAGGCACATCCTGGAAACATCCCAGGGTCCCAGAAGAACTTGGAGCCCTCAGGAGACCAGCTAACGATCACCCCTAAATTCACCTGTGAGTCCACCTCCAGAGGTAAGCCACTTTAACATTTATTTCTAGCTAGTGTCTGTAGACACTAATGTAACTATTAATATTATTTGTTGTGAGGCTCCGCGCCTGTGGCTCAATCAGCTAAGGCGCCAGCCACGTACACCTAAGGTGGCGGGTTCCAATCCCCAGCCCGGGCCCGCCAAACAACAATGATGGCTGCAACCAAAAAATGGCCGGGCGTTGTGGCGGGCACCTGTGGTCCCAGCTACTTGGGAGGTGGAGGCAGGAAACTCGCTTGAGCCCAGGAGTTGGAGGTTGCTATGAGTTGTGATGCCACGGCCCTCTGAGGCTCTGTCTCAAAAAAAAAAAGAAAGTT
>CAUYQV010067453.1:0-28644 GCA_963574575.1 Galagoides demidoff
ATATTAACACCTTTCAGGCTGCCTTTTGGAGGTGATTCAGAGAGCTGCCTCACTTTCTTGCCAAAGTGCTGGTCCCTTCCAGAGGAGGCAGCAACAAGGTGCCATCTTAGAAGCAGAGAGCAGCTCTCACCAGACACCAAATCTTCCAGCACCTTAGACTTCCCAACCTCCAGAACTGTGAGAAATAAATTTCCATTACTTATAAGTTACCCCAGTTTAAAGTATTTTGCTTCAGGAGCACAAATGGACTAGGACTTAGCCCCTGAGGACAGAAGAGGGGGCCAGGACTGGAAATAGGAAGGAGAAGAGAGCATCACAGCATTTAAGGGAGAAGAGGCTGAGCCCCCAGTTGCTGGTGAAGGTCACAGATTACTGCCTATTCCATAACACCTCTCCTTTGTCCCCAAACCTTCCATGAAAAATGCTGCATGGCAAACATTTTTAGTGGTAGTCCCTTGGAGAATAAAGCAAATAAAGTAAGGGAGGGATTGTCTCAAGTTCCAGAAGTAGCAAAGGCAGCAGAAGCCAGGGGTCAGATGGGAAGACGGCAGAGGCAAGAGCAGAAGCAAGATGGTGGCTGGAGTGACTCCGAGCTAATGAGACATAGACCCTTCCACCTATGCAGGCTGGAGGAAGGCAGCCTGAAGGAGGGATGCAGCTTCCAGACCCTTCTATTTTACTTAAATCAGAGTTGTCCATGCAGCAAACACATGGGTCACAAATGATAACCCTGTAGTGTTAAATCTTTTGCATTTTAGCAAGTGTACCAGAAATAATACATTTACTTCTAAACCCAAATGTGCTGCTTCAAGAGGGCTTTTTTTTTTTTTTTTGGTCATCCATTCCTTACCACACAGAACTTAAACGTGAAATACTATATCTCCACGTCAGCTCAGTTTGTTTCTAGCACTGCCCATTCTACCAGCCCCTCACCCATGCTCAGACTCTGTTGCCTGCCTCCTACTGGCCCCAAGCCACAGCTCGGTGGCTGTCCCAGCCGACTGTGCCACTCTGGCCAATGCTCCTAGCAGCAGCACATCCCCACTTGGCATGGAGGGGGAGAAAACAAGAACTTATTCTTTGCCATCTACTGGTTCTCTCTTCTCTTTTCCCTCCTCTCTCTTTCTCTTTCTCTCTTTTTCTTTGCAAGACACAAAGCAAAATGTATTTCCCTCTATAGCCCTCAAGAGCTCTCTAGACACATGTTACTTGAGGAAATATAGCCCATCAGACTTTGATGTAGTGAAAAGACAGAGAAAGAAAGTGCAATAATTCTCTAGGAAAAACTGTGTCCAAAACTATGATTCTTGTTGATCTTTCCATATGTCCGTGCTCATAATGTTGCAGTAAGCAATTATACTTCCTTTTCAGCCAAAGAACTCGATGGAATATAAACTTCACCTCCACCACCCCAGAAAAAGTTGGATTTTCTGATACAATAATTATCTTTATTAGAGTTAGAGCTTAAGAGGTATACTCTCTTGTTTTGTCCTTTATACAGTGAGGTCAGTTTTAGGGTGCAGTGCTGCAAACCTCCATTTCTGTAATCACTATACACTATAGGGCAGGATATCTGGACGGCTCAGTGAAATCAGTGGGTTACTGAGCAATGACTTTCTCCTATTGTAACGTGAAAGAGCTTGCAGGAAGCAATATGGCTTACTGAAGAGTTGACAGATAGTTTCCTCTGGATCATCAATTTCTTTGTCAAATGGGAAAATCACACCTATCTCGCAGGGTTAAATCAGCAATGTACACAGTACAAGTTATAAAATACCTCCATGAATGCTGCCTAGGATAGCTGTCCATTGCTTCAACCTGTGAGGTCTAAGATTTGTGACCCCTGACAGCTTTTACCGCATAAGTAAGCTCTGTTCTTCCTACCAGGACCCTTTATGTTATGATTATTTGATAAATATCTATGAGATTACAGGCAAGGGCTATGGTTTTAAGAAAGGAAAGGGACAAGCTCATTCCGTATTGCGTGTCTTCTATGCACCACCATGTTACTAGGACCCTTGGAAACAGATTTGAGATGGAGAGTTATAGGGCAGTGTTTATTGGGCAGTGTTCTTTGGAGATGCCCCATGTGAGGAAGTGAGCAGGGTGGGACCTGGCAGAGAGCAATGGTGGCCTGCAATGAAGTAACAGCTGAAGCCTCAGCTCACCACGTGGGAAGCTACTAAAATTCCTCTCAGAGGTATCCCAAATTGAGGGAAGGGGTTGGGTCTTACATTTTCACACAAGCCAGTCATCACCAGTGAAAAAATATACTGGGGTTAGGGGATTAAGGGGAAGAACTGGACGCATCAGCCCTGATGGGGAGATCTGGGCAGAGCACCACCACAGTATCCACTACAGTCCCTCCATCCTTTGTACCACTAAGATATACTTGCTTCTATGTATAAGTTTCCCCATCTGAGAACAGCTTCTCCAGATTCCAGCTGGTCTTGGCCCCCAGTTACCTTCAGGAAGGACAGAGAATGAAGGGAATGAACCAAGCCACCACTGCTGTAGCTGAGCTCCAAACATAAATGACAGTCATCATGCCTTTTCCACATTCCCCTCTAGAGTCCCCTCACTTTTAGCTAATACCTCTGCTGGTCTAGTCAACTTGTCTGGGCTGGTAAACCTGACCCTTATCCCTGGTCACTGTGCGTTTCTCAGACCATGGCTGATATACGATGTTGGACAATTAAGTTCACAAACTCATCCTAGAAAAAGTGCTACATACCTCATGGCTGAATATTACCAGGGCCACCAGCTGGCCAAGGAGGAGTTCCTCGAAAGTGATCTGAATGATATTCAGCCATGAAGTATGTAATGCTTTTTCTAGTGGAAGTTGGTCAACTTAATTGTCTGACCTCGTATTTTTCCATTCACAGTTATATAGCTGGGTGTGCAAGCACCAGAAATACACTCCTTCCTGTGTTCACACTGCAGCAGCCCTACCTCCTCCTGGTGACTAAGGCCAATTACTCTTACCACCATAGTCAGTCCCTTCCTGCTAGTCTCATGAGACAAGGATCCTGAAGTGACTCTGTGACAATCAGGCTGTGACTTGAAGTTCGTGGCACTCCTACTACTCCCTGGTAGAAGCATTCTCCTGTGGGAGCCTGAACCACTACTCACAGAGTCTAAGGTAGTTTATACCGCATTTAGGAGGATGGTCTCCCTCCTCAGAAGGGCATTTAAAAGGTTAACATGCCACTTTTTCAGGCCAGCAGCTTCCGCCTGTGACAGGATTAGACAGGCAAGTTGGCTGGGTCACTATGAGCATCAAGGACATGATAGAGTCATAGTCTTCAGTCACAGGATCCAAGCCACAACCAGAAGTCTCTAGAAAATCTCCAGCATTTAGAGCCCCAAAATCTAATGAAGCTCACTGTCAAAGCAGTGATGGAAGGGTAATGGCACATTTCTCAGACACCTGAAGGAGGGCTTCTGCTTGCTCTCAAGGGTAAGCATCCCAAACCAAACTGCCCAATCTATGCTTCCAGAATTGACTTATTGTCATTAAAAAGCCACTGCTGCTCTCTGCCTAGATCCCTCCGGTGCCCAATCTCCTGACGGTATTAATGCCTCTGCCTCATGTCTACAGGGAGACAAAGAGGTGTTAATACAGAGAAGTCTCCAGTCTCAGGCCCCACGTTGTTTTCTCTTCATTTTCTCAGTGTTGGGCAGCATCACTGGTGACATCAGCCATATTTCATACTCTAGGAAAATGTGTTTGCAACACTATTTTTCCTTCACTCTTTGTGTAGTGAGATGTCCTTGGGAGAAGATCCACATTCATTGCCATGGCTACTACTAGACACTCCTGCAAAGCATTTGAAAATGGAATTAGTCCCAGAGTTTGCAGGAGATCAAGTTTCAGTGGCTCCACTCCCAAATCACTGTGGTCAGTTCACTAAGTTGGTGCTAATGAAGCTCAGAACCACTGATCTGGTCAACGTGTGGACCTTGTTCTCATCTCTGATTATATAGGCTGTAATCCCAAACCCAGGCAGCTTGGTCCCAGATGCAGACTGGGTTACAGTGGTCATGTAGATGGACCACAAATGAAAATCACAGGTCCAAAGTCACCCATCTTATAGCAGGCCAACAATCTTAACCTCCACAGAGAAATAAAATCACTGTGAGCGAATACAAGTACTTAATTATTTGTGAAATTAATGGATAAACTTATTAAATGGAGAGATTGTTCTCTGCATTTCACTTGTCTGTCCATTGTTTGTCTGTTTCCATATTAAACTAGCAATTGATGCTGAGCAGAACTTTCCCTCCTCCTCATCCCCTGGCAGGAAACATATCATGTCTCAGCACACCAGGGGATACCCGGTGACCTGCTGGGGAGCGTGAGCTGGAGCAGTTCCTATGACAGCATGTGCCACTTTGCCTTAATAAAAATTACCAAACTTAAAACAGATGACAGCTGCAGATGCTGAGAAACTGAAACATATAAACAATCTCCTTCACTTGGTATGATTTTCTCATTTGGTGGGTCTTTTTTTGACCAATTAAGTGTGTGCCAATGAATGTGTCTATGTGAGTGTGGGGGAAGGGAGGTTGTCTGTGTTAATGGAGAGTATGGGAGCCCTGGGACCAGGTGTTGTGCACAAGGGTATGGCCTAAGGAAACAACTCCTTGAGACAAAGACCATATTTGATTAAATGGCAGGGTGGTCTTTTCTGGAAGAATCCACCTCATGCAGGGGGTCTCCTTTGATTATTTCTACTTTTATTATCATAAAGAAACATGGGAGCCTCGTCTATTTTCCGGCCTCTTCCTGTGTTGTACCGGCTCCCCTGTCCTGCGCTTTCTTTTCCATTAGGTCACTCTATCACTCCATGTTATTTATTCAAACCCTGTTGTAGGCAGAACACCTCCATTAGATTCCACAAAATACAAAGAAACAAGCAAGATGATCCCAGTCTTTGAAGAGCACACAGATCATTGCGGGTGAACCCACACACCAGCATGCAGCAACATGACATTGCCTGAAACAATAACATGCCACGGTGTACAGTGCCATTAGAAACTGAGCAGAGGGCAATAAAGCATGGGAAAAACTAGAGCTGAGCAACATTCATGAACACGGGTCTTCTAGAGGAGGAGCTTTGAAAACATTGCTCACACTTCTATGTACTACATCTTAAGTTACAAGTAATTCATCAAATTATCAAGTTCCTTTGATTGTACCTTCAAATGTTCTTTGATGTTATTTTTCAAACCTGCTTTTCATATCATCACCACCAGACCAGAAAGTAGTTTGCTCCTATAGCATATTTTAACTGGCCTTTAAGTGTCCAGCCTCTCTTCCATTCCATCTCTGTATTGTATGACTGACACATTTTCTTTGCAAAATGTAATTACTTCCATTAAATCATTGACCTGCTCAAGGACCATAATGGCTCCCTGGTGATTCTCAGAAGAGGATAGAAGGACTACACCCATGCACTCCAAGTATAACCTACATATAACTAATCATGTAACAGGTAAATAGCATCAAACACTTTTATTAAATTATTGTTACTAAAATGTACTTAACTATTTACTTAATTACATGTACCTATTTTCAGAGAGTTGGTTTCATCATTTACTGAGAATTGAGTTATGAACCTGAATCAGGTAAAAGTTAATAAAATTTGGAATTATACCCTAATGCCCAAAATGAGAAAAAAAGTAAGATATTCTATTCAAATCTAGATGTACCATTCTTTACCAGGATACCCACCAGCTAGATGGTAAATTGATAAGGCAATAAGCAAGAAAGATCTCAGGTTAAATCAACATCACATTCCACAACTTCTGTAGCAAAGGAATGACATCATCTTCTTTCCATTCTGTGAACTTTTTCTTTTTTTCTGTTTTTTAAGAGATACAAGACAATCTTCCGAAGGACTGTTAGTGGCAAATAAACTGAGTCAGTAAAAGTGGATAAACAATAAACAAGCTAGAAGAGTTGGAAACCTTTTTAATGAGGGGAAAATGAACCCTACTAGAAATATAAGAAAACTAAAATAAATTTTAAAAGTGTGGTTCTTATTCAAAAACAATCATATTAGTGAAACAATGAAATTAATGCAACAAAATATGCAAAGTCAAAAATAGATCCAGTTGCCTATGAAAATTTAGCAGGTTAAGGGAATATTTTAAATGAGTCATTAAAATCTGGTGTTCAGATGAATAGGTAAACTCTTTAGAAAAAAAAATTGTTTTCCTACCTCACCTCTAATCTCAAAACAAAATTCAAATAAATATAAGATTTAAATATACAAAGAAATGAAACAAAGTAAAATAGATATTTTTAAAAGCCCAAGAAGAAAATGTTCAATAATATTTTATGAAACAGAAGAAAGGGGTGACCGCTTTAGGAGACAGTTTATTGGCTTCTCAAAAAGTTAAACATAGCCACAACACAACCCCCAAATTCCATTCTTCAGGAGATAGCCAAGAGAACTGAAAATAGATGTTCACCCAAAAGCATTCACTCATGTACATGGATGTTTATGGTAGTATTAGTCATGATAGGCAAAAAGAGTAAACAACAAAATGTCCGTGCACTGATGAACGCATCAGCCAATGGGGTCTTCCCACACAATGGAAGGTTACTTGGCCATGAAAAGTAGTTAAGTACCAGTACATGCACAGCATGGTGGACCTTGAAAACATAATGCTAAGCAAAAGGAGTCAGGCACGAAAGGCCACATACTGTGAGATTCACTCCTATAAAATGTCCAAGATAGGGAACCATAGAGACAGAGAGTAAATTAGTGGTTGTCAGGGGCTGGAAGCAGGGAATAATAGGCAGGGACTACTAATGAGAACTTGGGTTTTCTTTTGGAGGGGGTGATAAAAATGTAAATGTTAGGTGGTACCAGTGGCTCAAAGGAGTAGGGTGCCAGCCCGGTAAGCCAGAGGTGGTGGGTTCAAAACTGTAGGGTCCCCGCCAAAAACTGCAAAAAAAAAAAAAAAAAAAAAAGTAAGTGTTCTGGAATTAGATAATGATGATGGTTGTGTAGACTTAAGAATACACTCAAAACCACTTAAAAGTAGAATTGACGTGATTGAACAAGACATCTCAAGGGAAATCAAAGAAATATCTTGGACTGAGTGAAAATAAAAATCATCAATAGAATTGAAAAACAATGGAGAAAATCTATCAAAAAACCCAGTTCTGACTGGTACCTGTGGCTCAAAGGAGTAGGGCACTAGCCCCATATGCCAGAGGTGGCGGGTTTGAACCCAGCCCCAGCCAAAAAAACTGCAAAAAACCCAGTTATTTAAAAAAACAAAAAAATTGACAAAACTCCAGCAAAAATGACAATGCAAAAGAGAGAAGATACAGATTACCATGTCAGGAGTGAAACAGAATGTGACTACAGACAGGGCAGACATAAAAGGACAAGAGAACACTGCGAACAGCTTTATTCAAACTCTGGATTCTCCCTGAGTGCCCCCTCATCAATCTGATTCACAAATGAATATTTGACCGCTTGTGTTTCTCTTGACTTTAATGTAACTGTGTCCATTTCTATGTTCTATTACATATAAGCATAGTCTACATCTAATGGCAAAATTTAAAAGACGGCATACTCCAGAGGAAAGTTTCAAGAAACACAGAATGATTTTTTCATTGTTCTGAATCCCTGTTTAGTCTCCTCCTTTGCCTGCCAGTCTTAAATAATTTAATTGACCCTACATCTTCCTCAGCTTGCCTTAGCCTGGTCTTATCGCAGCTGTATCTTGGGGACTCCCCTGCACAATTCCCAGCTACTGAAACCTCCAAGATTTTGTTCTACTGCACTTCTGATGGCTCTAGAAAAGTAACCATATTTGTTTCCAGTCTATTTCAAGACAAGCTTTATCTCTGTATACTTAACATTCATTTAAACAATCAGTTTTTCTTTCTTTTTCCCTTGTATAGTCAGAATCCCCAAGAGAAGGAACATTATTAGCCTTATGTAGTGTTCTCCTGGTCCCCACCTTTGTTGGCCCGTCCACCACCCTACACAGTCTCTTCCTCTCCCTGCCCTTTCAGCACTCGGAGCTCGGAGCTCTGGAAAAGTCTTTCATGTGCCCTGCAGAATACTCATTCAGAACCGCCCTGGGCTGCCAGCTCAGATGTTCATGATAAAAAGATTTTGACATTTCTAAAATCATAGTCAACATTAGAACTTTAATTTTTTTTTAGTTAACCAGAACTTTCTAAATGGAAATGTTGAAAAATAGGTTTATAAGTTTAAATCTGCAAAGAAATTAGATGTAATCTGTCATCCAGAGAGAAAAGCACCCTGGTTAAGGTCACTCAGAAAGTTTGCAGCAGAGTTAAAAGAAAGTGTTTTAACTACATGGTTTTCTGATGCAAGCTACTAAGAATATTATATTTCCAGCCTGTGTTTTCACATTGGAATGACAATAGAAATATGAAGAAAGGCTTCTCAAGGCAGTAACAAATCCCTTTCTCACGTGAGCTGAGTTTCTAAGGACAACTTATAGATTTTGAGAAATCAACTAAGTCTATCAATTTATTTCTATTAATATCATGTTAACTTCCCCCTTTAATTATATGATTTTACAATTACGTTACTTCAAGTGATTTTTATTATAAAATGAAAACAAAGCTGTTTATATAGTTACATTTATGCTATAGCTGTAGTATCTGTCGGTTCCTGGTACCATTGGGATCTAAGGTAATCTACAGGAAAACAAGATTCACATTGAAAATTCACTTTAGAGTCAGCTCTTCAGGAAGATGAAAGAGGTCAAGGAAGAAATACCCATAAACAAAAATCAGCCTAACACATTAGTGTGAACTACTAATTTAAAAAACAAATGCTTATAAGTAGAGGATTCAAAGTCAGCTCAAAGAACTGACATTCTTAGTGCCTTATTTGAAATCCATGCGGCCACATGTATTTCAAAATTCAGAACTTTCGGATTTTAGAAACATAATACAGTATATCTGCTGCCTACATAACACACCAGCAGTCTCTGGCACCATTCTCTATAAGCAAATACATTAACATTTCTGCACTCAGGAAGATCCCTTGAGCCCAGGAGTTTGAGGTTGCAGTGAGCTTTGATGATGCCACTGTTCTGTAGTCTGGCCAACAGAGTGAGAATCTGTCTCAAAAAAAGGAAAAGAAATCCTGCAATGAAAATCCTGAATATTCACCATCAGTGTAGTACATAAGACTGTAACAGGACTGTAACAGTTCAACCCATGTGTTCTACCAAATTTGTTCAGGTCCATTCAAACTTCTCTCAAATAAAGTAGAGGAAAAAAATAGTTTTCCAAATTTTTTGTGTTTCAGAATTACATAAAAGATTATGGACCTAATATATTGCCATTAGAAATAATTTTGTCTTAAGACTCACTATATAATTATTTTATTATGTAATTCTATATTCTAAACATTTCTGAGTTTGGAAGAATTTCTTTTTAGTACATTTTTATTTTTCATTTGTTTGGTTTGGTGGATCTTCAACAAGAAGTTTTCAAATTCTTCACTTTTCACAACAAATTTGCTTGGCAAATCAAATCGTACTGACTATATGCTGATGAAGCTGGCTGCATAAAGTAACCTAGCCAAGGAAATGATCATTCCAGTACTGATGTAATTTTTTTAAGTAATGAATTTTCACAGGTTAGAATTTCTTAAAGTGGGCCTATCTGGATAGTGAAAATCAGAAAAAAGGCAGACCAAAGTTTATACTCTGCACCACAAAGAAGCAATCATACTTCAGACATGATTTACCAACTCTTCTCTTGCTGTTTCATTTTGTTTTGTGTCTTTCCCAAGTTATCAGAATATAAAGACTATAATTATGGTCAGCTTTCGTGGGAGCTTTTGACTCTTCCATCTTCAGTGAATTTTTTAATTTCCTTTATTTCTCTAGGGTTATAATAACATGCACCTCATTTTATTTGGGTTAGCATTATATTAATGGTTTATTCAATCATTGTAGATACGTGTTGTAAATATTTCACATTCTGACATTTAAAAAACAGTGATATCTTTAAATAGAACGAGTCAAGGCTTAAATGCCAGAATGAGCTAAAAATGTAAATGCGAAGTGTTTCTCATCTTCTAAAGTTTACCTAAAATGTGTGGAGGAATGGACCTTCTCCATTGCTTTGAAAATCTCAGAAACAATTTTTTTTTTTTTGCAGTTTTTGACCGAGGCTGGGTTTGAAACTACCACCTCCAGCATAGGTTGGGGCCAATGCCCTACTCCTTTGAGCCATGGGTGCCACCTCAGAAATAATTTTTTTTATTGCTTAAGTGTAGATCTTTGAAAAATTATCACATATATATAACAAATTTCTAACAATGTTATTACTCAAGAGATTGAACTTTATGATATAATCATAGAAGGTGCAATTCAGAGTTAGAAGGGAATCTGGAGCTCACCACCCCTCATTACATAGATAAGAGAACTGCCCACTAGTGAGGGTAGAGAATTTTCCCCAGATCACACAGTTAATCAAGGACCAAGCTGAGATCACCAACTGTGGGACTGGTGTTCACCTATGCACCACACCTGAGCATTGCGTGTGTTCATCCATATCCCCACTACAACCTCATGATAGGAACAAAGTATTTTTATTCCCTTTCATTCCTCCTGCAGCACACTGTATGCAATAGATTTTTATTTTTGTGTGTGTGGAGTTATCTTTACTTCACTAAGTGCATAAAATTATCACTAATCAGTCTTTCACCATGATTTTAACCTACAACATTCAAGACTTTGCTGTAACTTTTTGAGCCATTGGTAGGTATTTTCAAAGAATGCCAACCTTGACATAGACCACCAGCTGTATGTCCCTAGGCACAATGATACAAAAGTAAGAACTCAATTCACAGCAACAAATAGCAAATGGAAAACTCATGGCAAATGGAAATTGTTCATTTTTCTTTTACCATACATCTTCCTAAAGGTGAAAAGATCAGGTAATTAGATGATTTGGGGAACTCCTTTCAACTTAGAGCCTTAGATGTGGGTTGAAATTTATTCTAGTGTTTAGCTGTTAAAAAAAGAGGTGGAGGGCGAAGTGGTCCCTTTATCTCTATCCAACACAAGTATTACACTTAGCTTTAACTTAAATATGACTTGCTGTTTTCAGATTTGTTGCCCCAATCAACATCCTCTTCTAACTATAAGAGAGACAGCACAAGAATGACTCATTTATGCTTCCTAACTCTGTGATCTGGGAAATAAGGACAACCCTTGTTACTGGTTTGCAGTGACTATGATTTTGCTATTAAAAGTTCACTGGCATGCTGGGTACCATGGTGGCTCACACTTGTAATCCTAGCACTCTGGGAGGCTGGGGTGGGGGAGATGGGGGGTGGATTACTTGAGTGCCAGACTATCTTCAGCAAGAGCAAAACCCCATCTCTACTAAAAATAGGAAAAACTAGCCAGGCATCCTGGCAGGCACCGATAGTCCCAGCTACTCAGGAGTCTGAGGCAAGAGGATCTCTTGAGCCCAAGAGATTGAGGTTTCTGTGATCCATGACACCATGGCACTCTACCCAAGACGACAGAGTGAGACTCTGTTTAAAAAAAAAAAAATAGTTCACTATCCCCTGAAATCACAGAAACTTTACATATTCTACACCCTTTTCCCATTCATTAAGCTTAATACTAAATGCAGAATATATTAGTGTTCCTAGGCATTTTCCCCTGCCTGTGGACAGAGAAGCAGATCCCTAAGTGATTATAAATTGGGGGTGGGGGTGGGGAATACCTTCTAGGTTGAAACATCACTCAAAAAAAAAAAAATAGCTCACTAGTTTGAGCAAAGAATTCTATTGTTACTTTTTAAATATTTTTTATTTTGGTATCATTTCAAATGTACACAGATATCATAAAAATAGGAGAAAAAACTTTCATATATCCTTTACCCAGATTTACTAATTATTCATATTTTATCCCTGCTCATGAAAAATCATTTCAGCTCTGTTGAATAAATGAATGTGATTGGCAATATATTCAGTCTTAAGCTTTTGAATATCCAAATTAAAAGAAGTTTAATTCTATGATTCAGAAAAAGGAAACCCATTTCTTGGGAGAAGCATAGACAATAATTCCTGGTTCACACAACATCAGAAGACAAAATGGAAAGCCTAACAGTGAAAACACCAAGTGTATTCAGAAATATAATGGGTCATATATTTTTCTTTAATTATGGACAATTTCAAACAAACATCAAAATATAATAACATAGTCAACCCCATGTACACATTACCCAACTCAATCATTACCAATTCAAGTCAAATCTCGTTTTTTCTGTACCCACCCACACTCGATGATGTGAAACAAATCCCAGACATATTATTTCATTCATTAACATTGGGTCATTGGATTAATGCTGGATTCATTAATATTGTGGATCTCTTAAAGATAATCTCTGCATTTTTCTCTTCATAGCCACAATATCATGACCACATCTAAAATAGTACAATTCCTTAATATCTGCTCAATGTTTAAATCCTCCATCATCTCCTGAATTTCATCACACACCTGTCATCTCCCTGCTAGCTCCAGTATTCCCCGGTGCCGTAGAGAAAGAGAAGCCACATCAATTGTTACACACAGCCAGCTGAGCACATAGCATCAGACATCCAGGAAGTACTTTTCAAGGCATTTAATTACATTAAAATCATCACCCTTTTATTTCCCTATAAATCGGATTTCCTACACAAACAGCAAGCTAGTGACCATAAAAGTTCAGACTCCATGTGGCAAACCCAACATTAGGCATGGATTTCTGTCCCATAAGGGAAGGGTGTTATCTGGCTTGAATCCACCCCGAGAAATGGGGATACTAAGCATGGGCCAGAGGAGCAGCACGAGCCAACCTGTGGTGTGCACTCTGAATGGATGACACATGAACTTCAAAGAGCATTTTACAAGGCACTGCATGGTCAAGGGTGGCTGGAATTGAAAAGACAAAACAAACATTTCCATTCTCTAGCTGGAGAGCAAACCAAGTGCAGTGAGCCCTGCTCGTTAAAGTCAGGGTCTGGAGTAAAAAGTGCAGTGAACATGCAGAGCTCATTACTGGGCTTCCTAGGAAAGGGAACAAAAAGCCTATTTCTGAAATGATGTTTATGACCATATCGTGTATTCTCTTCAGAGGCTCAACAGCTGCTGTCTAACCACTGTCTTAATGGAAAGCAAATTTAGAATTTGGGAAGCTTTTGGTGGTGTTAGGGACTGGGCAACTGGTAGGGAGAGAGGATTTCCTTTCTTTCTTCTTTTCCATCCTGATTTCATTCTTTCTTTTATAATTTTCCAAATATTGTAATATTAGCTTGAGTGGGTTATTTGGCTGATCAGTATGTAAATCTCAGGCACACTCAGAGGATAAAAAAGACGAAAGTGGATGGATAGATGAGGAATTTTCCTTTTCTCAAATAACTAAAGCACTAACTTCTCCAATACATTATCCTCAAGAAGAAGGTTCACCATCCTAGCAGAAAGGAAAGGGAATTTGATCTAATTTTGCAAAACTTCCCTGAACTCAATACATGCTGGGTTTGCAGGCACACTTTGTAAGACTGTGAGGAATTCTTATCATGAAGTAAGGTCTTTGCAGCTTATTTTCTCATGTTCCACGCGGAGAGATGTTTTGGCACAGCATTCTTCCAAATTCTCTACACTAACCAAAAACACTCTGCTCAGGGTACCAAAGTTCGGCAGCCCAATCCCAAAACAGACACACACATGCACAGTCTATTAATGCTACACACACAACAGAGGAATGGCCAGGGGACAGGTGTGGGAGCCCAGTGACGCTGGTGCACAGGATCAGAGTAAAGAATCAGCAGCTCAACAGTCTCCATAATGTTACTTATAGGGCAGAATTTCAATCACCATTCACTAAACTTGCTGTTTTCAGGTACTGATTCTGTAAACCTGTAAAGTTAGGTAAAAAGGCAAAGGAAAAGAACAAGGACTAATAATTCAGTGTTATTATACACTTTGGGGAAAACTGACTGAGCCTCCCCACACCACAGAATGTTTAGATTCATCCCATTTCCTGATCCCCGGTGATTGGTTCTCAGTGTCTGACTATGAAGATTTGGATCAACCCCATTACGTTTTGTAGTCGAGCACATCTGCAGCCCAGCAGTGAACGTCGTGGACCTCAAAGGAAAGTCATCCACATGAAATCCATGATGTGTGTTTCCAATGTCAAATGCAATTACTTTTTAAATGGAGACTTGGGCTTTAGGGGTGTTCAACCAAGGCTTACACTGGTGATTGCCTGAGTGATGAGTTCAGTTCTGCTCATCAAGGGCAGCTGTACCTTCCATCCACTCCTGGCAGAACCTGACACCCATCCCAATCTGCCAGCCCATATGGGCAAGGACATCAAGCATATGCTGGTTCATGACCATCTTCCACAAAAGGAGGACACTGAAGAGCCGAGACAATCATTGTGAGAAATATCCTCCCCTATTTTAGACCGTGATTCAAACTTTCTTAATTTCCCCTTGAAACTTTCGGGCTTTAGGTATAAATAGATATCAGAGTATAAGGTTTTGACTTCTCTATTTTCTGTATAATTATTCATCTGCTGTAACAAAGGTCAGCATTTCATTGGGGTTCCCATTAAGTAGAAGTCTCATTTGTGCTGAATGCAGAAGAGTGCATTTTTCTACTATCATTAATTCATCGACCCAAAATTCAGAAATGTTTTGCTTCCTTTCATTCCTTTGGCCCCACGGAAGCATCCTTTCACTCACATGTGAATGTTTTTAGATCATTGATATTACAGTTAAGTGTTTTCTCCCTAAAAGTAGTTATAAATAGTTATTGTGCATTTGGGGATATGTAGTCAAGATGGGAGCTTGAGTCTAAGTAGGATTCAGGAATATTTAGGTCTGTATGACCAAATGGTAGGAAGGACTCTCTGAAGCCATTTGTCTATGGCCCAAGGCACCTCCAGGGAGCCTTCACAGCCTGAGATCATAAGCTAGAGGACTGGTGGGAGGAGAGGGATAGTTCTGATGTTTCTGTCACTCCAGTTTCCCTTCCAGTCAGCCCAGTATTCACCCTTCCCAGCCTTGAAAGCAAGAGGGGTATAAGTAGAGGAGGGAGAGTTCTTTCTCTACAAACTCTGTAAACCATTGGATCATGAGAAGGGTTGCTTGAAGACTGCTCTAACCAAGAGTAACACAGCATTCTCCCGCATCACCATACGCCACCACATACCTGGGCACCTCAAGGATTCAGACCATCCACGGCCTATGGAGGCTGGAAAGAGCTGGGGTGGAGGTTCTGTTAAACATGCACACAACACCCCAGAGACTTACAGGAGCATCTGGGGAGGGAGAGGGGTACACAGATGAGGAGAACAAAGCTAAAAGAGGTTAAGTAAAGATTGCAAAGTCTCCCAGCTACTGAGGATTGAAGCTCAGAATAAGACTGTGTACATCTGGGTCCAGAGTCCATGCTTTTAGAAAAGAGTAAGAGTTTAGAACAAGGAGGCCTGGATTTAAGGACCAGCTCTGCCCTTTATAAATGTGAAAATAACCAACATAAGTGTCACTCCTCCCAACCTAAATAGTCATATCTCACAAAAAGAAACCTTGCGTCACAAGGTTATTGTGAGGACCAAATACTACAGTTTACTTCCCTGTGAATTTTGTGGGAATAGATCATCTCCTACTAATATTTAAATCCTGAGCACCAAGTTCAGAGTAGGTCCTTAGGAAATTCTACTGGATAAATTGTTAATGTCCATGAGTTGTTTAACTATAAATCTCTTTACAAATTTCAGTTGTCCCCATTATAGACAACTGTACCAGATGTTGATCAAGAACCACCAGACTGTAGAATCTAAGAGGTTCCAAAATTCTCCCAATGAACCTGTGTTCTCTCACAATACCAAGGTGACTTCAAACACCACTGTCACAAAATCCTGATCTAGGCCCTACAATAGAAGACACATCACTGGTCACCCTAATTACCAACAGATGATTTCAGAAATGAACATTTTTTTCAAGAAACTAGTTGAAAAATCATTAGAAAAACATTCAAAATGTGGTCAACAGCAGGGACCCAGCATGAGGCTGGAAGCAAACAGTGGAATCCTTAGAAGCTACTTTGTGTGCCCGAGGTCAGGGAGCAGACACAAAGCATCTCGCTGCGCAGAGCCACGGCGGGAGCCAGAGCACTTCTTCAGCCATCTTGGGTTTGGCAGGAGAGAAGGATTATAATAAGAAACCAGGGGAGTAATATTGACCATCACATAAATATCCCAACCATGGGCCATATAATAGATGGCATCTCGGCTATTTAAAATAACACCTTTGCAAAATGTAATTTGTCAACAAGGTCCTATTCTGAAATAAGGTGGACTATGGCTAACTGCCCTGAGACATGTTGTCCAGAAAACTGCTGGTCACTCACCTTGGTACAGCCACAAGTACCTCAACAGGCTTGGCAAAATGTAGAACAGACCCAGCCTCTGGTCATTCTGCTAATGTGACCAATTATGTCAAAGACAAAGACTGAAATAACATCAGAAGGAATTCAAATCTTCCCTCTTGAGAGGCAATTTGGCATAGGATTTCACTTTTAAAGCTATCAATTCTTTTACTTAAAAATATATTTCATTATATGACACTGAAAATAAAATCAGATAGACTAAAGGTGCAAAAGTTTTATGAGGATTAGAAATTCCTTGGACCTGAACTTGAAATACCACTTTTTTTTTTCTAATATTTATAAATAAAAATAGAAGATAATTTCAAAAAAAAGATCGTGCCAAATCTTATAAACAATAGAAAAAGTAGAAATACTTCAAATTCATTCTACTTCATCTGGTCATATCTGATATTAAAATTGGAAAAGATATACTATTATAGAGGGAAATTACAAACATATTTCACATGTAAATTAGGATGCAATATTCTAAACAACATATTAACAAGTTGAATTAAAAATTACTGTTCAAATTATGTACTTTGGTCAAAATTAAATCCAACTTATGTGAGAATTGGTTGCTATTTTCTTTTCTTTATTTTTTTTCTTTTCCTTTCCCCCACCCATCCCTCCTTCTCTCTCTGTCTTCTCTCCCCTTCCCCCACCCCACACTGTGTCATTAATTGTCCTCATATCAAAGTTGAATACATAGGATTCATGCTTCTCCCATTCCTGTGATGCTTCACTAATAATAATGTGTTCCACTTTAATACTACTTTTTAAAAACAGAGACAATGGCTCAGCACCCAACAGTATAGTGGTTAGGGCGCCAGCCACATGCACTGAGCAGGGCAGGATCGATCCTGCCTGGGCCAGCTAAACAACAATGACAACTGCAACAAGAAAATAGCCAGGAGTTGCGGCGGGCACCTATAGTCCCAGCTACTTGGGAGGCTGAGGCAAGAGAAGCGCTTAAACCCGGAAGTTGGAGGTTGCTGTGAGCTGTGACACCACCACACTCTACCCAGGGGGACATAGTGAGACACTGTCTCAAAATAAATAAATAATAAAAACTGATGCATTTACTTCTAAATCTTTTCTTTCATAGAAATAATTAAAGTACATATCAGAAAGCATGTGTGTGTTAGTGGAGAGACTAGCAGCCCAGAAGTCAGGACCCTGACGTTCTGTTTCTGGCTCTAAGCCCACCCCTTGTGGTTTCTTCAACTAGGATCGCCATCATGCCATTGCAAGTTGGACATGTATCATGCTCCATGTGACCCAGACAACTTACCTCACTTAATCCCCTTACTATTATTCCCACTCTGCAGATAAGAAAACTGATCCACATGAGGCCAATTGTTAGATGTAGCATGAAGAGCAGAGAATGTGGAAGGTGAAATTCAGGGTTGAGTCACTGTCCCACCATACACAGCTGGATGGTGTCTAGCATAATTTTATGTAAAGTGCATCCCAGCACACCCCATAAACACAAACTCTTGCTTCCACAGGGACTCTGCTGGCCTCTTTTACCATACTCAAAACCACAAAACTCTTAAGCATCCTGGCTAGATAGAATTCAAACTCAAATACATTGACTGAAGGTCCACCAATAATCTTTATTTCTGCAGAGAGGGTGACAAGGTCTTTCTGAGCAGGAAGGTGACTCTGAGAGTGTACCAATAACAAAGAATTGAGAGACCTCAGAGGCAGGGAACCAGCAAGAGACCACGAGGCCTGCCTTGGGTCCTCCTGCCCACCCCTGATTAGTTTTATTATGACAGCCTGTAAGACTTGACTTGTCAAGCAAATCATTTTTCACACTCTTTGCTGATTATAAAAATAGTTCAGATGCTAGATAGAGAGCAGCAAGATTTTACAGAGACTTAAATTGAGGAGATTTCTCACTCTAAATGATAAATATTCTTAAACATCAATTATGTAAGTCATTTCACTGAGATTCAGATTACAAAACATGCCATGTCTCTGGAAATAACAAAATAATCTCTTCTAATAATGGGAAAAGGGGGAATCAGCAAAATGTTAACATCTTGATCTGCTTACATACAGCGTCTTTCAATGCATATACATTTGCAAACTTGCATAGACTATATATAAACATGAAATTAGGATCACAGTTTAGTGAAATTGTTTGTTAACAGAATTTTACAGACTTTAATCCCCTCTTGCTGAATACATTGGTATTTTCCTTTTTTTACCATTGTAATTAATACTACAATGAGCAATCATGCATATAAATTTGGCAAAGCCTTTTTCAATGTTCAGAAAGATGTTCCAGGTACACTCTCAGTATGCTGTGAGTGTTTACTATGTGACAAACGCCATGCTATATTTTACAAACATTATCCAGCTCAGTCCTTGCCAAAATCCTGTGTAATGTCCATGATTAATATTCCTTTTACATATGAGAAAACCGAGTAAAAGGAGATGAAGTAACTTGCCCATATCTGTACAGAAGTAACAAAGCTAGGATGTGAATACCGCAGTCTATCTTCAGAGCCTGGACTTTTACTGAGAAGACTGCCTGACTTGCCATGTCCTCCAGCCCATACCATACCTTCTCCCTCCCACTTAAAAGCTCCTATCCCTCCACATCAGATATAGTATCCAGAACTCTTCCAATTAGAATATCCAACCTGGATGACCTGGAAAATCTCCAGAATCTGGAGTTGCTGGTGGGTTTCTCTGCGTCCAGGATGTCATCAACATGTGACCCCCTGCCTATGATGTCCAACTCCTAAGATCATCCTGTTCGATAGAAAGGACATTTATTTCAAGATCTCTGACAACACATAACCCAATACAGCCACACGGCAGACAATTCTGCAGGCTCTTCCTCCAAAGTTGACTTTTCATCTTGTTGCTTAAGCGCAAGTGTCGTTGTTTACTAAATTTATCTTCCTCCCACTTTTCTTTCTTTCTTTCTTTCTGTTTTGTTTTTGTTGTTGTTGTTGTTGTTGTTGTTGGCCAGGGCCGGCCTGCCAACCTACTCCTTGAGCCACACACGCCCCCCTAACTTCCTCCCATTTTTGTACATGCTGATTCATTGTTGTCAAGTGCATCTCAAAGTTGACCTGTGAAAAGTAAGACTGTTGGGGATACATATAAGAGCTTTATAATTCTTTTTTAAAAGTACAAAACCAAGTTGTTTGTAATACCGGACCTTATCTGGAAGCTGAGACAATGTGTTCTGTGCTAACACAAACAGAAAGATGCAAACAAGCTGTGGTACAGGGAATCCCCGAAAGCAACCTTCGCCATCTTCAGGACTCAGGGTGTATAAAGGAGAGGGAATGACCTGAAAGAGGTTTTAATACAGTGTAGGCCACAAAGGCAGGAAACAGCACACAGCCACTGAACGGGGAGAGGGAGTTGGGTCCAAAGGCTGTGCCTCGCTGTAATGGGATATGGCTGAAGAAGGGCAAACTCGAGGAGATGCGAGATGCGTATCAGAGAAGACTTCCTGGCAGTGAGAGTTGCTAGATTGGAGAATGGCCTCCCCAGGGAAAGGTGGGAAGCTCCCTCACTCAGGACACTGGAAACCGGACAAAGCCAAACAGCGGCAGCTCCGCTGAAGGAAGAAACTCTGCCCTAACAGAGGATGAACCGGATAACCTGCAAGGCCGTTTCTACCTGGAGTTACTTTGATTACAGTAATATAATCCTTCAGGGATGTAGGAAAAGTTGTAGGGGGTGGTTTGCTTTAAATTTTTGAGTGAACTTAATTCTGATGGAAGGTGCTGGACTGACATCCTAAGAGACAAAAGCTCTCTATTCATTCAAACAACGGATACGTGTACGACATTGACAGGGATACCTTTCCCACTGGGCTTTGCACATGTGTCCCCAGAGCAGGCATTAAAATAGAAGGAAAGCTGGGACCTTTCACCCCGGGACTCCTTACTGATTTTTATAGTTTCACAGCAACAAAGGGGTTGTTGGTTATAAAGATTGGCCTTCAGATTGGAATCCCTCCCCCT
This sequence comes from Galagoides demidoff, assembly GCA_963574575.1. Classification (NCBI taxonomy): domain Eukaryota; kingdom Metazoa; phylum Chordata; class Mammalia; order Primates; family Galagidae; genus Galagoides; species Galagoides demidoff. The sequence continues at coordinate 20,454 of CAUYQV010067453.1, forward strand.
CTTAAATGCCTAAAAATAGAAATGCTACATTTTGAATGGGCCATGTAGAACTTTTAAAGCATCTATCTAAAAGACATTAAAATGGCGCATTCAAACCACTTTCAAAAGACGGTATATGGCAGCAAGTCTAGGTGTCTCTTACTCTGTTTCCCGCATGAAGCAAAGTAAAAAGTCTGGCTGGGTAGACCGATATGAATGTAATTTCTGCATATCTTTGACTTCTAAGTCATAAGGAAGAGGATTCAATACAGCTTCCTTTTCCCTTTCTCATCCTTTGTCTTTCATTGCTCTGTTATGCTTTCCTCCTCCCAGATAATGTTTATCCTCCCTTAAATTTGCTTTCAACATGCCAGGTTAAGAGATCTCAGTTAGAAGAAGTCTGAGTATAGATCTTCACCTACTAGACGCTGTGCCAGTTAATCCAGATCCCTTGAATACTCCTCCTGTATCTCTCCTGAGTGGCTGGTTTCTTATTTTCTTTATTGGAATTTTTGCGGAAGCAACCTCAAAGTGTTGGCAAAATTCTGCACACAAGCCAAACAGTGACATTCACCTAAGACCCAGTTCTTTGTTGATCTCCGTGAGACATAAGCAAATCTGGATGCTTTGTTTTCTGTGCCTCTGCCCAAGCCCAACACTGACGTGGCCATGTAGGTGCCCATCTCCTTATTATAAGAAGGTTCAGTCTCAGCCCATCCTAGTGTAGATTTTTAAATGTACTTTTCTAGCCTCAATTCAACATAGGGGGTGAGAGCAGAATGCACGCTACCTTTTCGTTTTACATTGGACACGTAGGCCTGATCAGCCATCTATATGAATGCAAACCTCAGACAGGCAAAACCCTCAACAGTGCCGAGGTGTGATCCAGCTTGCCTGGGGCCTGAATATTGGTCTTAAGGACAGTAGGCATAAAGAGAAAATACAGTTTTGACTGCCTCTCATTTTGTGCTGTGATTGTTAATAAAATCCCCTACGCATTCTGACAAAGAATATATTCAGTTACTAACTTTTCTACAGAAAGTTTTTCCTGTACTGTAATAGACAGGTGAAAACAAGCCCCCTCCGGTGGCCCCACGGGGTTTAGATGGCATTCCAGCTGATGCTTGCCCACAAAGGTTGGAACTTATTTATCCCCTCTATGTTTAAGTAATCAAAAGAACATCTACTCCATGAGAAAGAGTACTGAATTTGTCAGGAAGTAGTTGTTACCTTTGATTTCCTGCCCCTTCATTACAAACAAAAGCCTGATATATAGTTACCTGCAATTGGCGTATGGTGTACATGACAGACCACAATGTGGGTGAGTAATGAATCCTGAGAGAGTCTGAGTGACGTGACCTAAGACCCCATTCACTAGTGGGCAGACAACCTGGAGCCTATAAACACATTTCTTTCAAGTTAGTGAAAAGCAATTTTTAAAAAATTAAAATCACAGAAAAATAGAACACCATGACTGTCCAAACAAAGAGTGATTATTTCCCTGGCTAATGAGAAAAAAGTGATTCAATCCATACAATGTCTGAGGGTAAGGCATGGCCAAGTATAAGAAAGGCACCTCAGTGAATAATTACCTCCTTGAATCCACTGACTACCTAAAGATCTCCTACTTTAGAACTCATGCACCTTTACATCTGAACTAACTCACAGGAGGAAGTATCCTTGAAAAAGTACCTGATATAAACTTGTAATATAGTAGAGCTGTGATGACCTCTCCCTGGCCCCCAGTATAAATGTATTGTTCTATCTGTAGACACACCTTCTTCAACTTAGCATCAGCACATTGACTCCCTTGTACTTCTAGCATTGAAGGTGAACTATCACTTCCTGAAGGACTACTTTCAGTCCCTAAACAGGAACACAGTTGTCTAGGAGCAGTCCACACCTATGGCTAGCTTGCAGAAAGACTAGCACAGTCTTTACTGTCAAGCAATGAGCTCCAACACATGTAACAGTGTGGTGGTGGCCTTGTATGCCCATGTCTAGTCCACTGGCCATACTCTGGCTGAGGTAGTACCCTGATAGTGTCCTTTTACACAGAGACCATGTTCTCAGACCAAAAGACCTAATTTCTTTCTTTACATTCAAATCATTTCCACATGTCTTTTATTTTCATCTTAACTCCCTCATATGGAGATTTAGCCATGTCACCAACATATTAGGAAGCATTCATACTGAATAAATTCAATAGGTCATACAAAATTGGACAATTAATTTCATGATTGCATCCTAGAAAAAGTGCTACATACCTCATTCCCGAATATCATTATGGTCACCTTCTAAGTACTGCCCTTGAGAAGCTGTGTACCGATACCAGTGCCTAGTCCACCCTTCAAAGCAATTTTGACGCTCTTTTTCTGGAATGGCCATCAGAGCTGTAGTTATACAAGGTCTAAAAATTAAGTTCAAAAAGTCATCCTAGAAAAAATGCTTTGAAGACAGGACTACGTGCTGGCATCAGTGCAGAGCTTCCCAAGGAGAATTCTTTGAAGGTGACCATAGTTGTACTCAGCAATGAGGTAGAGAGCACTTTCTCTATATGAATTCTCAAACTTAATTGTCTGAACTTATAGACATATAAAGAGTTTGTCTATTGCCCCAGGGTCCTTTTGTGTCCATACACTAAACCTACTTCAGCATTAACCCCATTACAATAGAACTTGGAATACGTGGGCCAATTCTTCATACAAAGGAGCCAGCCTCCTCCAAAACCTTATTGATTTGTACTCTGACTAACCAAGTGGACCTCATCCATAAGCCTCCCAAGATACCACATGCCCCATGACTTAATTTGAAATATCTTCCATGAGAGCCCAAGCACAAAAGGAAGGTCATGGTTAAGATGTTCACAGCTGGCTAAACAATAATCTGCTGTCCTCTCCCCATTACTGCCCAACCTTAACACTACTCTTGGTCCCAATCATAGCTTTGTTAGTATCATTTCACAGAAATAAATGTCAAAATTTGTTTTATAGAAATAGTTCTCAAACATGATTGCTAGGACATTTAATGGATCTGCACACATGATTCCTCCTCACCTTTTATAAGGCAACTTAGTGACTTAAAAACAGCCATTATATTTTGCATATTATTCTTTGTTGGGTGAGCTGGGCTGGGTGTGGGTGGGCAGCTTGGAATTGGGACACCTTTTCTATAGTGATTCTCCATTCAAATGTCTGGGGCCCAGTGCCCCTTGGCCTCTCTCTCTTTCTCTCCACATGATGGGCTCATCCTCCAGGGACTTTCCAAATGACTTGGATTTTTCATAAATTGAGATCTTAAGACAGTTGGACTTGTAAATGTAGCACTGCATAACTTTTGAGATATATAAAAATCAAGAAACATAAAATCTACATGGATGGAAACAAATGAAGCCTTCACAGCAACACCAATAAACAGAGCAAGTTGAAACTTGCATGGGTGAATGAGAAAAGACACAGTCAACTATATTTCTTGGAAGTGAAATAATGGACCATGGCAATCTATCTCAAAACTTTTATAGTGATCCACACAGAAGTTATAAGAAAAATCATTCTAAGGCCCAAATAGAAACTATAAGGTCTTATGACTAAGCCTCAGAAATCCCTAGAAATCACTTCTGTCACATTCTGTTTTTCAAACAAGACTACAAAGGCAGTCTAGGTTCAAGGGAATGGGAGAAGTCGATTCTTGGCAGGGGAGCAACAGAGGAAGAGAAGGCTGTGATGGTGGCCATCTTGGATATAAAGCACATGAAAAGAATGCTACTCCTTCTCCACCAGTGTTACATTTTTCCACAAAAGTATGAAAGCAGTTCTGTTTGTGCCTCAGTTTCTTATAAAGTGCTACTTTAAAAAAACCTTTTTTCCACATATTCCACTCATTTGTAGGCTCCAGATATAAATCCATGAGAGAGTGGACTCATGAATGTTATGAGTGACAAACATCATGCTTTACTCAACAACTCTTCCATGCTAAAATGAAGCTTGTCTATTGAACTTTTTCTAACGTTGGGATAATTTCTTTTCAGGGATGCTCCTTAGTTCTGTCAAATTCTGAAAGGTCTGTCTTGCCAGGCTGTGGACATTCCATACTCCAAATAGCAACAATAGCCTGGGCTCAAGCTGAGACCACTGCTATATAAGTGAGTCCCATCACTTAGGAGATGCTTGACAAGGGTTAGTTCTTATCTCCTTCCCATCTCTGACTATATAGTAAGACTTATGTTAAATATCAAATTATGATCCCCATTTACAGATGATAAAACTGTAAACAAGGAAAGTTAAGAGGACTGCACAAATTCACATAACCAGTATGTGAAGAAATTGAAACTTGAGCTCAGGTCTTGTGATACACAGATGACAGTTCTTTCAAATCTACCAAGGATTATAAGAGCAAGTTTACACTTTGAATTCAAAGGTTTAAAATAGAGAACAGACTCTTCAATGGAAAAGAATATAGGAGTAAGACAAATGGGGTGCCAGGGTTGGTAGGGCTGAGCATTGAGATAGAAGCAGTGTGAAATTATACTAACTACTCACCAGTTTTGTCTAGATCCAGCCTTACTACATTTCTCAGAAGCACTATTCTAGAGGGTCTACTCTTGCAAATGTATAAAAAGGGTGCTCTTTTTGTTCTTAAGCTAGTAGGCAATTTTTAGCCTTGTGTTGCCTATTCCAAGTCCCTTTTAATCCCTCACATCCTGCTTGCAGTTAATGGAATGCAAAATTCCATCTTGCCCTGTTCTTCAGATCTCCCAGCAGGACGTCAGTGCTAAGTATCAGTTACTAGGTGTGGGTTTCCTCTTGCACCAGCTTGTCTGCCTTCCGAGTGATGAAATGAAGCTTTCCCCATGGAGAGAACCCAACATCATTGCCTCCTGCCTGGTCATCTTCCAGGGAAGGCCTGTAGCAGCCTTTGCTTCCAGGGACAACTGGCTCTGTATCCATAACAAAGACAGCAGGACGCTGTGATCTGGCCATCTTTAACCCTGTCATTTAGCCAACACAGTTTCCAAGCCCTGTCCCAGAACCCTATGCCTCTGGTCTTTGGTGGCCCTACCACCTGGCATACACTTAGGTGTCAGCAGACAAGATGAGACTAAGTTCCCCTCTCCTTAACTCAACAGATCCCTGCAACTGTGCTGAATAAAGTTTACTTCCTGTATTAAAATTGCCAGGAGACATCTGCAAAGAGGTCAAGTCACGTCAGGCCACAACCATAATATAGGACTTTGGGGGCCAAAATGCCTAAGTAGTGGCCAGAAGTAGGATGTTTTATACATCCTAGAGCAAGAAGGAAATAAGTACTTTAAATTCTGTGATGACTTTATTTTAAACTGTTTCACTGGTACACTGTACTTAGGCAAATACACGTGTGGAAATTCTGGAAAGAAGAGTGGTATAAAAATTCCTCCTTTGAGTTAATTTAACCGTTTCTTCTTAAGAAAGTATGCTCAGTCAGATCTGGTGCTGTAATAAGAATTATTCCCACTCTGCAGACAACATATTTAACACTAGAGTTGCCAAAGCAGGAAGGAGATGAAAGGAAGACAAATATACTATATTCACTTATTTAAAATAGAATGTAAAACATCAGCCCCAGCTAATCCATTTTATTAACTTTTAAAATAACATAAATTATATAAAATCATCATTGAAAATTAACAAAAATAACCAAATAAAGAAAGAAAAATTAAAATTACCTATAATCACAAAGTCTTGGCACAACCACTGTGAATGCTTTGGGATATAGATTCTATATGTGTCTGCATATAATTTTTTAACATGATTGAGACTGTGGTGGTGATTTTCTACCCATACTTAATAGAAGCATGATTATCTTTTTATATCGACATATGTCCATCTACATCTCAAAATATCACTACTTTTTAATTTTAAAGGAGAAAATGAGCCTTTGAAATAAAAGAAACTTTTATCCCCCAAACAGTCAAGGTTGGCTTTGCCAATAACTCAATAGCCTGATAGTACATGTGTCCTGATGTGATGTAGTAAAAGGTACATGCACCACCTACAAAGTGCTCTGGCCTAAAATGTTTAACCTGAATCTAATCACAATGAAACAGATGAATCCAAAATGTTGGGCACTCCGCAAGAAGGTTGCTGTGGACTTTTCAAAGGATTCTAAGTCATCAAAGAACAGAGGGGAGAATGGCCAAAGATTGAAAGTACTAAAAATGCACAGTAGAAAATATTGTAAGTAAAATTTCATTGGAGTCTAGATAAGGAAAAAAAGTGCTATACAGAATATTTTAGGACAATTTCAGTATGTCTTCACATGATGTTACTGAATCAATAATTTTCTTAGGTTTGATAATGATGCTGCAAAAGAGAGTACTCTTGCCCTTGAGAGGTGTGTCAAATGAAGTACTGACCAAATGAAATGTCATGATATTGCCAGCCTACTCTCAGAAGCTTTAACAAAAGGGAAGAATATATACACATATGCACAGACAGGTGGTTAAGATAGTCATTGCACCACTCTGTCAACTTTTAAGTGATTTTGAAATGTTTCAAAATGATACATATATCAGATATATGTATTTACATATATATTATATGTATAACATACGTATTGATATTTCTATCCCCTTCTATTTAATGACTAAATGTGATTCTGTTATACGTATATCCCATAATCTATTTAACAAATTTCTGATTATCAACATTTCATTTATTCCCACTTTTAACTTACATGAACAAATTTCAAAGACAATTCCTGTAGGTAGTTATTTGCATACATTATTAATTATTTATTGAGGATAAATTTCTAGAAGCACCTAATTGTTGCCGTATAGGCCTCGTGGAAAAGCCATGTCGTGGAGAATAAGCACACTTACTGAAATTGTGTTTTAAATAAAGGTGACCATCTGCTTGCTCAGGCAAAATGGTGAGCTTCTTTATTTGCAGTTGGCTTATATAGGGAATTTTGTACATGGCACAATACAGCAATGACCTCATTGATCCATTTAAACATCATGTGACTACCTCATGATCAGCTTCCGATAATCCACTCAACATACACCTTTGACATAACACTTTCAACATAACCCAATTTAACATAATTTAATGGACAACATGTCATTAGCCATTACATCTTTGTTCTTATCTGATGATGCGTGAGGCTATGGAGGAACAAGGTAGATTGAATACCTGCCCTTGCTGGCCTTGCTGTTGTACTTTGTAACAACAAGTAATCCGTTGTTACTTCAGATCTTTAAACAAGCCCTAAAGAAACTTCTTGGGCATACAGGAATTTGTGGGCAAACCTCTGCTCCCATGTAGGCCTTAAGTCAGGGGGGTTTTGCTGGAAACTTTTATAAGGAATTTTCAGGCTGGACTTCTCAAAAGCTTCTTCACAAGCCCAAGTTTCATCTGTGCCATTAGATACCTGTATGCATTGGGTAAATTCCTCTTCTCTGTCCAAGCACATTTCCATTCCCGGACCCATCAGCAAGTGACTTTCATTACTCACCACAGATCAGGAAAGGTTACTGATGGGTATCTGGCCAGTATTCCAAAGGGCTTTTTTACTGGCCTTATAAAGTCAACCTTAATTCCTTAATGCAGTAAATGCTATTCTAGCTGAAGCCTTGGTCATGTCAGGCTCACAACCACCCTGGCCACATGGGATTCTGCCTCAGTTTCTTACAAGTATGCCTGCACAAAGTCTTTTCACTGTTTTCTCTCAAACGGCTTTTTTGGCCAGAGGCATATAGGCATTTCGCCTATACCTGTTCAATCAAGTTTATAGATATTTTTAAAGTATTCAGTATGACCACTTACAACACAATTATTTGATTCAGCCCTGTGTATTTTCTGTGGTCCCTATGCCCTAATACCTAACAATTCTCTTTAAAATGAATATAACCATCAAATGATAAGACTGCTAACACTGGTATTTTATTTCCTAGGTTACTTATTAAAATCTGTGTTCTCAGTTCTTGATAATACTTAGTAAACTTTTGTTCATGTCCGTGGACATTTCAACTCTACCAAAAACTGTTTTCGTTGTAACCATATAGAACCTAGGAATTGTCTGTCAATTGTCCTTTCTGTCCTGTCCATCCATTGTAACTAACATCTATTTTCATTACTAGCAGCAACATATCTTTGATCATTGTCCCCAACAAACTAGCACTTCCCCAGCCCCAGCAGAGGCACTAAACATACCTAGCAGGGTATTGTAGCCTTTC